>JAODAL010005288.1:0-145619 GCA_025379985.1 Phyllomedusa bahiana
ACAAACAGAATAAAAAAAATAGACAAACTTCCCCCAAGAAACCTAAGCAACACGAAAAATTGACAGAGGGGACGGAGGGGATACAAAATAGGCTAGCCCCTACCAATTAACTAATTTCCAGAGCGCGGGCCCCTTTAAATTCATAGGCCCAGGGGCCCCTTTGTCCCCTAGGGGGGGCGGTTGCGCGGGCCCCAGCGAGGAGAAAGGAAAGGGAAAAGGGATGGAAAAAGTAGGAGGGGGGATTGGGGGAAATGACCGTCCAAGCCCAATGGAGGCTGCGGGGGGACTCATTATGGTCAACGGGTCCCAAGAAATTTTTGGGGAAACAAAAAAAAAATTTTAACTGCCAAAGATTTAAAAAAAATCAAAGTGAAGTCCCCAGGAAGCCTTTATTCTTCGTGCGTTATTTTCCGGGAAACTAACCCTCCTGGAGGCCCAGAAGAAGGGGGGGTTTTTTCAGGCTCAAGAAGGGAAAAAGAAGGAAGTTGGAACCCGACCACCATGAACAAGACACAGAAGTTTAAAATTCAATACTGGACCAAGTTATATCTAAAGACAGATTTTAAAAGGTTTATTATATGAAGAAAAGACTCTTAAAGGCCCAGATGGATGCCCTTTTTGGCTGAAACGGTAACAACACATATCTTATTTAAAGCAGACACCACATTGTGGGTACTGCGGGGCTGGTATTTTTAAAGGGCTATTTTTCACACGGCTAATTCGGGACATATTCACCCCAAAAATTTTTGCCAAAGCCAATTTTCGGGCTGGAAACGTCCCATATTACGGTATTGCACAGTTTCATGGGAAAAATGGTTGTTAGCTTTTATTCACGGGTAAGCGCCGAAAATAAATAAATTGTTACCCGGGGCTGGGGCCCCCCCTCCCCCCCCCCGTACACGCGGGTAATTTTGGGGGGGGAAAAAAAGTCCCCCCAAAATTTAAACGTGTGAACATGCCTAAAAATGAGCTACCTGGACCTTTTTGGGTTTTAAAATAACCTTAAAAAAAATTAATACCTACTTCAAGAGGTGGACACTTCTTCAAGCAGTGGTACGAAAGTCTGATCTTCAAACAACTGCAAGACAATGAATCACATCATCACAGTGTTCCCCTGTATGGTTTCCAGGAAGACTTTAAAAATGAAAAAAAAATGAATTCCTCCCTTCCCCATTTTCCCTTTAAAGGGGGTTTTCCGCTACAAAGAATAGCTTTCAAATTTAGGGAACACAAAATAAAACATTTTCCAAAAATTTTTGCTTTGTTCCCCTTTTTTTTCCCTAAGGAATACAATGATTTTTTGACCTCCCTGGGTATTTTTTTCCCCCAGTAAATGACCCGTAAACAAATTTTCCCCCCCTGTTTTCAAAGAATAACTGAGTGACTATCAACAGGGAGCAGTGTCCTTGCCCAGAGAAAAAAGCCTTTATTTTTGTAAAAAAAAACAGAACTGTAATTAGGGTTTTGTTTTTGGGGGATCAAAAGAAGTCCTGTTAGTATTTTAAAAGCTAATCTGATCAATTAGCAACTGAAAGCCAGCAGGGGGAGGGGCTGTACACATGGGCTTATGCAAATGAGTAGTTGAACCAGGAAGAGTATTTCATTATGCTTCTCTGAAATTGAAGGGAGACAAAATCCCTTTAAACCCCTTTTAAACTATGGGCCCTCTTTAAAGGGGGATTTTTGGTGAATAAAAAGTCCACCCTCTGAAGTCAGTACAGGAGTTTATTTTCAAAAGATTAAAACTGACAGATCCCTGGATGGAAGGCTTATGATTTTTATTTAAAAGAAGGGGGGCTTTGCTGGCCACTGATTTTTTTGGAAATGTCATTAATATTTATTTTTAAATTTTGATTTTTGTTTATTATTCTCATTTTATCAGATGAAAATAAAAAAGTGAGATGTGAAAATTTTTGGTTTTAAACTTGGTTGCAAAACAATTCTGCACACAAAGTGCTTTTTCACAGGCTTATTTTGACACATAATTGCGCCCTATTTCCCCGCGTATTGCGCTTTATATGTGGCGGAATGCGGGCCGCAATTAGGGTAATTCTAGTTTCCAGGGGCGTAACTAGAGAAGCCAGGGCCCAAAGCAAACTTTTGGATGGAGCCCCCTCCCACCTCCCCTCCCTGACCACAAACATTTACCAGGACATGCTGTTAGATAATACAGGGGTAAATACCCACATACATATCACCATCATACCAAGACACATTACCAATAACGCTATTATATAGGAACCTGATTATACTGCCAGAACATGACCACAAAGTGACTGAATAATATCCTTACCCTATTACTGTACCCTATAGTACACAAAGACCAATAGTACCGCCATATAGTGACCATAGTGGTATATACTAGTGTACACAGGCTCTGTAGACTGTATATAACCACCATACAGTGACCATATAGGGGTTAGACAGCATTATACACAGGCTCTGCAGACTGTATATACCCACCATACAGTGCCCATATATTTGGTAGGTACCAATGTACACAACTGTGCAGACTGTATATAACCACCATACGTGACCATATAGTGGTAGACACCAGTGTAACAGGCTCTGTAGACATATTAGTGGATTACAGTGTAGTTACATGTTGTGACTCACAGGTGACGTCTGTCTGACAAGTCGTTGACTTTCCCCTTTGTTCTGCACCCGGGTCCAGTCCACCATCATGTTTGACATCTCCCGACCACTTGTCCTGCAGATTTAGACACAATATTTGAATCCTGACTTTTCCAGCCCCTGCCCCTCTGGCTATATGGGGTCCTTTTTAGGCAGGCAGGGGTTTAGATAGGATATTAGGGCCCAAATAGGCAAGCTTTAGGTAGCCAATAGATGCCCATATAGGCAGGCAGGGTTTAGGTTTGCTATAGGGAGCCATACAGGTAGACAGGGGTTAGGTGGGGTATATGGGCCATATAGGTAGAGTTTAGATAGCTAAAGGGGCCCCTATAAGTAGACAGGCAGGCTTCGGGGCTATATAGGTAGGGGAAACTTTTAGGGGTAATAGGCTACATGGCAGACAGGCTTCACGATAGCTATAGGGCTATTCGGCAGGCCGGCTGGGGGGTCTTCAGGCAGGCTTGTGGGGGTTATACAGGCAGGCTTATGGGGGTATACAGGCAGGCTTTTGGGGGTATACAGGCGGCTAATTGGGGTATACAGGCAGGCCTAATAGGGTATACAGGCAGGCTATGGGGTATACAGCCCTGCTTATGGGGTATACAGGGAGGCAAAGGGGGGTATACAGCAGGCTAATGGGGGTATACAGGGAGGCTAATGGGGTATACAGGCAGGCTTATGGGGTATACAGGCAGGCTAATGGGGTATACAGGCCCGGCAATGGGGGTATAAGGCGGCTAAGGGGTATACAGGCAGGCTATGGGTATAACAGGCAGGCTAATGGGGTTATACAGGGGCTAATGGTATACAGGCAGGCTTATGGGGTATACAGCAGGCTAATTTGGGTTAAAAAAAAAAAGGCCGGCTTATGGGGTTTTTACAGGCAGGCTAATGGGGGGGGGTTTCAGCAGGCTAATGGGTATACGGCGCTTATGGGGTATACAGGCAGGCTTTGGGGGATACAGGCGGTAATGGGTATACAGGCAGGCTAATGGGCAGGTAAATTACAGAAATAGTTTCTATCAGTCCACGTTCCCCGATGCGGTGCGCAGCGCCGTCGCAGCTCTCTGTCAGTGTGGGCGGCGGTGATGTGTAGTCACGCGCGTGCCCACGTGATCACAGAGCGCCAGCAGGGGAATAGCAGAGCGGAGCGATGGGCGCCTCGTTCTGCTACCTCCGGGCAGCGCTGCCTCTGAACGCTAGGGCCGGAGGGCCCGGGCGTTCAGAGGCGGATGCGCCGGGCCCTCGCTCCACGCCCGCCGCAGTGAATGTTATGTTCACTGCCGGCGGGCCCAGGAGCGGCATTTCCGGGGTAGCAGACGCGGTAGCAGCTGCCCTGGGGCGCGGGCCCCCCTGAGCGCACGGGCCCTGGAGAAACTGCTCCCCCTGCTACCCCGGTAGTTACGCCCCTGCATAGCTCTCAAAGAGAGCTATGAATACGTGTCGTCTCCCTGATTGTTTTTGTACACCGGGGAGAAAAGTGACATTTTCAATTGCTAGCGGCGATTATGCGCTGCTGACAGTGTATGCCTATGGGGCGGCCGGGTGCTTTGGAATTATGCGCTGCTGACAATGTATGTCTATGGGGATCAGCGCGTGCTTCCAAAACACCCAGCGCATTGCGGCGTGTACCATACGCACCCCAATACTCCATGTTAACATACCCTAAGGGTGAGTTCACACGGCGAGTTTTCATCACTGACGGTGTCAGTGCTGAAAAAGCAGTTTCCTTGCAATCACAGAATTTCAATGAGGAAAACAACGCGGATTGTCCGAGGGATATTTTTGAAAAAACGGCGGTTTTAAAAACCCAATTCAGAAAACCAAAGTCTGTAGACACAATGCGGTTTTCAGTAAAGGTCTGTGAGGAGATTACATAAATTTTTTTGAGTTTTTTAAATCCGAATAGTGCTTTTCGAGGAAATGCTTTCTTTGGGGATGGCCCCCTCTAGTTCCCCAATTTGTTTGCACATTCATATTTAAAGAATCCAAAACCCCATTTTACTTTCTTAAAAAACAGGCATCCTGATTTCATTGTTCCATTACTAGCCCCCCTAGTTCAAAGGCACTTATGGGGGTGGCTGACATTAAAAAGAGTAGCCCATATAACAATCCACATCCCAAAGTGCAAATGAGATACAAATTTTAGGTGAAATTTTAAAAAGGGCACAAAAAAGCAAAAAAAATGTAAAACGTTCCTGCACAAAACCAAATTTTTTTTTCTGGAATTCAGAATTTAAATTCCCCTGTTCCACCCTTACATACAAATTCAACTTAGAAAAAACCTATTCCCATCCCTTTTTGTAACCCGGGGACTGCCGTATTGGGTTTGGGGGTTTAATCCCCGTTTTGATTGATTGACGTAGTATCGTTGTTATAATAAAATTCTCCTCAAAAATCCAAGTACCCTAATAATGGCAGGATATGAAAAGCTTGCTAGCAAAGGCACCTTTGGATTACATGCCTCAAAAAAGGATGCATTGCTATTGACGGGGGGGAAACCCTGGGTTCAGTGGGAGGCACTTTAAGGAAATGAGTATTTTCAGTTGTGTGTTACAGATGGACCCTTAAAAAAGTTCAAAAAAAAATGAGATTTAAAAATGCAATTGTAGAAAGCAACAAAGAAAAAAATGTTCAATTCCCTAAGGACAACACTTGTATTTTAATTCAATGCATCTTTTTTTTTTTTTGGGGAACCAGTCTAATAGTTAGAAGGGTAAAATAGACCATTTTTTCCAACATGAGCTTGGCCCAAGTTTTGGATTAACTCTATTAAAAAAAAAGTTTTCGCATTAAAGCCATGAATGGGGCCAAAATCTGGTTTTTGGCGAAGTAAAAAAAAATACCCATTGATTTTATCAGGACTAAGGCGATGTTGTTAGGCGCAAAGAGGGAGTTTTGTTCATGTTTGAATGCGGAATGTATGAAACCTTTTATAATTTTGGATGCACCCGTCATAATCTAGAAACAGGGTGCGCCAGTTTTTTGGTGAAAGGACCCAGAATATGGCAAGGGGCCCCTGCTAATGTTGGGGGCCTTATTTAATTTAAACAAAAAAAATTTAAAAGAAAAAAAAAAATTTAAAAATTCAAAAAACCCCCCTTTTCCGATTTACTATTTTTAAAAATAAACAGTAAAAAAGATAAAGATAATTGGTTTTTTCCCATCCGTTTTTAAAATTCCACACAGTGAACGCTGTAAAAAAACAAAAAAAAACCCCCAAAAAATTGTATTTTTTTTTTTGGGGAATGGCCTTGTTTTTTTTAGTAATAAACATAATTAAAACTTATAAATTTGGGATAGCTGGAATTGTTCCCAACCCCCAGAAACAATAACAATTAATTTATAATGAACGTAAAATCCATAAAAAAGTAACCCCCCCAAAAAATTTTTTTTTTCAATTCCACCCCCCAAAATTTTTTTTAAGGGTTTCCTTTCTTATGTTGTAATGTCAAAGTTCATTAAAAAGTAATCTTAACATACAAGAAAAAAAAATAACAAGCCCCATATGTCTATGTAGGCAGAAAAACGAAAAAAAAAAATCCGAAATAGCTGAGCCCTTAATTCAGGGCGGGCAATTAATTTTCACATGGAGCCACATTAGAAATTGGAATAGTTTTAGAGGGCAAAACTAATGTATTAAACTCAGTTTCTCCCCAATACCTATATACCTTTTACTGACCCAGGATCAAATGTAAGCTCTTATCAATCGACTTGGGGCCTTAAAAACCCATCTTAACAACTGTTAGTGACATCACAACGTAGTTGTGTTATATGTCACCCAGTATAGGTAATAGGGTCCCCCAGTAAGTTATATGCCCTCCAGAATAGGTAATAGGGTGCCCAGTAAGTTACTGTATATGTACCCAGTAGGTAGGTATATAGGGTATATGTCCCCAGAAGGTATATAGGCAAGTTATAGGTCCCCCAGCAGGTATATAGGCAGGTTAAAGGTCCACCAGTGGGTATATTGGCAAGTATAGTTCCCCCAGTAGGAATATAGTAGGATATAGTTTCCCACAGCGAGGTATATATGGCAGGTTAATAGGTCCCCCAGCAGGTATATAAGGAGGTCTAGTCCCCCAGTTGTATATAGGCAGATTATATGTCCCCCAGTCAAGTATAAGGTCCCCCACAGTATGATATGGTTCTCCAGGTAGGTTATATAGACCAGGTTTATAATTTATGTCTCACAGCAAGATATATAGGGAGGTTCATTAGGTTCCCCCAGTGGTATATAGCAGAATATATGTCCTCCTCAGCAAGTAATAATAGGTCCACCAGCAGTATATAGGTTCACCAGAAGGTATAGAAGTCAGGTAAAATTCTCCACGCGTTGTAGCAGATATATAGGCAGATTAAAGTCCCCGGCAGCAAGTATATAGGTCCCCCAGCAGGATATAAGTTCTCTTCCATGTAGGGTATATAGGCAGTGTATATGTCTCGTTGACAAATCCTAAAACACGTTCCTCATACACACTTGACCACCGCCGCCAGTAAACACGTACCCCCATCCGGAAAAATAGTTCTCAAGTAGGAATGATATTCAGGTAATATGTCCATCAACAGCTGATATGAAAGTGTCAGGATTTATATGTCTCACATCAGGTAGTAATGTGTAATAATTAAAAATAAAAAACTAACAGTACACACCTGTTCCCCCAGCCCCGTGTAGTCTGTCGCTGCTCCCAGCCTCCTTCACAGTGGCGTGACATAATCAGGTCAGAGGACGCACATACATTAGTCCCCGAATTGCAGCCGCCGTCGCCAAGGTGCCCAAGCAGAATAGCTTTACCTATGTTAATTACCTGACAGACTCCTCTCCATTACTATCGCTGAAACATGGTATTCCAGCCTTTGAAGGGTTTTTTCTGTCCCAAGGCCTTACACTATACCACCCCTTAAAACTATATTCACAGTACTACACACAAGTGGAATGGGAAGAGGCTGGGTAAATGTCTGTAGTTAGACTCTCTAATGGTGAACGGTTTTGCTTCAGGGGTGCCTGTGGGCGGTAATTTTTAGGATGGGAAGGGACCAATATATTATGCCACCTTTACATTCCTGATAGTATCAGCTGGCGCTGCTGGTTTTATCTTGGCTTTTTATTGAAAAAAAGGGGGAACCCTATGTCATTTTATTTATTCACTTATTTATTAGCAGGCTAATACTATCAAGATTAAAGGGTCCACTTCTGATGGTAACCTGGCTCGTTCCAGTATCCCTGATGCAAGTAATGGGGTTATAGTGATATGGGGATCAGCGTAAGGTGAAAAAAATCAAGTCCATAGCATGTAGTATTGTTTTGTCAGATACCTCCGTTACTAACACTGGAAATACAATGGTTTAAAAAACACAATAACCACAACCAAAATAATTTTATTTAGAATAAACACTGACTTCCCGACATCAGCTCCTTGTTGACCATTTATTAACAAAATGGTTATCCAACTCTGCCGATCTGACATAGTCCCAGGGATCCAACATAGTCCCAGAAATTGTGGAAACCTGTAATAAAAATAGAAACTCCAACAAAAAAACATGACGTACTAAACTCTCCCTCTCCTAACCCGGCAGAAGGACCACAACAGTGAGATTGTGCCTTTGAGCTGTCTACGTAGACCCCATTCTCCCCACCACTTATCCTTTATTCCTCACCAACATTTGGTTAATGCATGAGCAGTGGCCAACAACAAAATATTTAGGTGGGAAGCTGACATAACCTCCACCTATCACCCCATAATCCCCCCCACCTCCACCATATTAGCCCACAACCTCCCCACTTCCACCTATCACTCCATTGGGAGTTCTTGTACAGAGAGCTGGGCAAGAGTTAGGGAGGAGCTGTACACGTTTGAATGCTGAATGTTTTGTGTGTAAATCCAACAGGAAAAACGAGTTTTTGGCTGGGAAGAAGTATTAACAAGGCCATCAGTACAGAAGGAGGAATAAAAGTGAAAGTGATTCCCTTCTATTAGAAAAGTGACATCTCCTGTGAGTCACCAGATGTAACTGCACTATAAATTTATATTCGCGGAGCCTGTGTACAACTGGTATCTACCACTATTTGTCATATATAAGGAAATATTGGTAGAAGTGTAATGTTCATGAACAGCTTTGGTGAAGGTGTAATGTCATGAACAGTGGTTGAGCGGTATCTCCGAGCTCCCCGGATGCTGAGCAGGCATAACCAACAAATAGCTTTATTCCAGACCATTGCACAGTTGCATTTAGTAGGCGTTTGCCTCAAAGGGGTGTGGTTTGCTACAATGGGGTTGTGGGTTCATGCATATGTGGGGACTCTAACTATAGGCTAATGTTTCAACGCATAATTGCTGGGCGTAAGATTACGCCCCACAGTTACGCGTGTGTTCAGGGACTCCGCGCTGATAGTGGCCCCAATAGACATTCATTACTAGCGCATGTAATCGCCTGCTAGGTAATATGACATGTCACTTTATCCCCCCCGTAGGCTATTGTCAGAGCGGGGAGAGGAGGAGTAATACATAGTTCTCTATGATAACATGGATTACGTAATGACTGGGACTTAATCCTCACCTCCACATTGGAGCACAGTAGAGCACGAAATTACGGGGCGAAATTACGTCCCAATTTAAGAAAGCCGTGGGAACATAGCCGAAGGGAGACATGTAAGAACTAGGTTGCATCAAATTTCAATTCCCCTCATCTATTTTTCTGTGTGTAATGCAACCTGAATATATTGAAAGTGGGTTTTTGTAATGATCTTTGAGATGGTGTCTAAAGTACATTGCACATCCACCGTGTGTGTTTTGGCGCATTATGGAATTTATTCGTCATAAATTAGACACTGCGCGCAAACATGTAATAATTGGCTATAGATAGGCTGAAATAAGAGAAAAGTCATTAAATAGCATGTCCAGTTTGAATAGAAACTATGGTACGGATCTTGCTTTTTGGACCACAGGTCCCAGCAAGACTAGTGGTGTGCCTGGCTCATGCTGTATATAGGAATATATGGAGAGAGCAGCAACAATATAATTTCAAATTTAATGTAGTAAAAAAGTAACAATCTGAAAACAACAACGATTGGGTTGTTAAAGTAACATTAGATTAGATTTCTATACATTTTAAATACAATTTATAGAAGATATTTTTATATTTTTGGGATATTATATAATTTTATTATTAATTTTAATATTATAAAATTGTTAATTAAATTTAAATAATTTACAAATTGTTGTATTGTATTTGGAAAATAATTATCTTACATTACTTATTAATATTGGTAACTGTGTATAGTTGAGAAATATTGGACATTTTTTCCCCTAACAGCAAATCTAGCTCCCATCGACTCCGCTCAGGTTTTCAGGCAGACCACATTATAGTTCTGGTCCTGTTCGAGGTCATAAAAGTTCCTAGTTTTGCCAAAGCCACATACATAATGTGTCTAATAATACGATTGTGCACCACCAGAAAACGCCCCCTCAGTTAGGCCGCATTAAAAAGTGTTGAGTCATACGAGACAATGCACCTAACACATTCGGTAGGCGCATTAGGCATCTAGCCCCTGCCTCACTTTGGCGCATTTGGACGCCAGAAAAGGGTGAAATAACCTAAATCTCCTCTTCTGAAAGTCCATATTGTCCAAATGTGGCAAGTAATGGTTGATGGTTGGAGTTTACTGCTGCTGTGTCCACTGCTACATCATATTATTCATGTAAGTTTATCTGTAGAGGGCAGATTATATGCAAAACTATGTAAAAGATAAACCTTCTTTGTCCCTACAGCAACCAAATCCAGTGTGGCACTGTTAAAAAATTAAAACCTGTGCTATGATTGTTTGCTCAGAGACCAGGTGGCCCCAACCGCCGGTTCCCCTCCGCCAGACCGGCAACCGCCTTAGCCCATCCCCCCCCCTGCCTGTCCCCGGTGTCTTCAGTCCGGGCGTTGCATCTCGTTTCTTTCTGCGCTCCGCGCTGTAATCCGGCCGCGCAGATCAAGCAGCTGCGCTCAGCGTGCGGCTGCATTACCAGAGAAGCAGGGACAAGCTTCTGTCCCTGCTTTCCCTCTCGCTGTAGATGCCGGCGCTCCAAACTGAGCGCTGTATCTACAATGATGAGCGGCGCAGGGATTGTGATGAGCAGTGACCGGTCACAGCCCCCTCGCGCCGCTCTGCTGAGCTGTCCGGCTGCCGGGAGGAGGAGAGCTCCGCCGAGGATCGTGAAAGGTTAAGTGACTTATATTTACTGTTTTTATTTCTTTTTTTCCGTGTCTGCCTACTGGGGGCAGCTATCTCTGGGGGCATCTATCTCTGGGGGCAGCACTACTGGGGGCAAGCTATCTCTGGGGGCTAGAGCAACTAATGGGGTCATCATCTCTGCGGGCAGAACTACTGGGGGCAGCTATCCTCTGAGGGCAGCTATCTCTGGGGTGCAGCACTACTGGGGGCAGCTATCTCTGGGGCAGCTATCTCTGGGGGCAGCACTACTGGGGGCCAGCTATCTCTGGGGGCAGCTATCTCTGGGGGCAAGCCACTACTGGGGGTCAAGCAACTGAACTTGGGGCAGCTATCTCTGGGCAGCACTACTGGGGGGCAAGCTATCTCTGTAGCAGCACTACTGGGCAGCATAACTCTGTAGCAGCATTATCTGGGGGGAAGCCCTAACTGGGGGCAGCTATCCTGGGGCAGACTACTGGGGTGCAGCACTACTGTGGGCAGCTATCTCTGGGGCAGCACTACTGGGGGCAGCACTACTGGGGCACCTACCTCGGGGGGCAGCACTACTGGGGGCAGCAATCTATGGGGCAGCACTACAGGGGGCAGCTATACTGCTGTAGCATCATCTGGGGAGCTATCCATCGTCTGGGGCAGCACTACTTGGGTGCAGCTATCCTCCCGGCGGGCAGTACTACAGTATGGCAGCTAGCTCTGGGGGCAGCTATCTCTGGGAGCAGCACTACTACTGGGGAAAGCTATCTTCTGGGGCAGCTATCCTCTGGGGGCACCTATCTCACTGGGGGCATCACTACTTGGGGCAAGCTATCCTCTGGTGCACTATCTCTGGGGCCGCACTACTGGGGGCAGCTATCTCTGGGGCATCAACTACTGGGGCAGCTATGTCTGTGCCGCAAATACTGGGGGCAGCTATCTCTTGGGGCAAAGCACTACTGGGGCAGCTATCCCTCTGGGGGCAGCTCATCTCTGGGAGTCAGCACTAATGGGGGCAAGCTATCACTGGGCAGTACTACTGGGGGCAGTCTAACTCTGGGGCAGCACTACTGGGGCAGCTATCTCTGGGGGCAGCTATCTCTGGGGGAAAGACTACTTTGGGCATCTATCCTCTGGGGCAAGCACTACTGGGGCAGCACTACTGGGGACAGCTATCTCTGGGGGCAACTATCTCTGGGTCAGCACTACTGGGGCAGTCACAACTGGGCAAGCTATCTCTGGGCAGCTATCTCTGTAGCAGCACTACTGGGGCAGCTATCTCTGTAGCAGCACTACTGGGGCCAGCTATCCACTGGGGGCCAAGCCTATCTCTGTAGAGCACTACTGGGGCAGCTATCTGCTTGGGGCCATCACTAACTGGGGGCAGCACTACTTGGTCAGCTCTCTCAGTAGCAGCACTACTGGGGCCCCGGCTATCCTCTTGGGCAGCATTACTTACTGGGCAAGCTATCCTCTGGGGGCAGGCTATCTCTGGGGCAGCACTACTGGGGGCATGCTATCTCTGGAGAAGCTATCTCTGGGAGCAGCTATCTCAGGGGCAGCACTACTACTGGGGCACTATCCCTCTGGGGGCAGCACTAATACTTGGTGGCAGCTATCTCTGGGGCAGCACTACTGGCAGTTTATCTCTCTGGGGCAAGCACCTATTGTGGGCAGCTGTCGCTCTGTAGCAAACACTACTGGGGTAGCACTACTGGGGGGGCAGCACTACAGGGGGCAGCAATCTATGTAGCAGCTATCTCTGGGGCAGCACTACTTGGGGCAGCTATCTCTGGGTGCACCACTACTTGGGGCAGCACTACTGGGGGCAGCTATCTCTGGGGGCAGTACTCACTGGGGCACTATCTCTGGGAGCATCAATCTCTGGGCACTATCTCTGTGGAGCATCTATCTCTCTCTCTGGGGCAAGCACTACTGGGGGCAGCTAATCTTCTGGGGCAGCACTACTCTGGGGCATTATCAACTTTGGCAGCACTACTGGGGGCAGCTAATCTCAGGGGCCGCACTACTGGGGCAGTTATCTCTGTATGCAAGCACACTGGGGGCAGCAACTTACTTGGGCAGCTATCTCTGTAGCAACACAACTGAGAGACAAGCACGACTTTACTGGGGGCAGCTATCCTGTTGGCAGCACTACTAGGGGCAGCTATCTCATAGCAGCACTACTGGGCAGCTATCTCTGGTGGCAGGCAACTACTGGGGCAAGGCTAATCTCTGGGGCCAGCACTACTGGGGGCAGCTATCTCTGGGGCAGCACTACTGGGATAGCTAATTCGGTGCAGCTATCTCTGGGCACAACTACTGGGCAGCTATCTCTGGGGCAGCACTACTTGTGGCACAGCACTACTGGGTGCAGCACTGACTGGGGCAGCACATACATGGGGGCAGCTATCTCTTGGGGGCAAGCACTACTGGGGTCAGCTATCTCGGGGGAAAGGCACTGACTGGTGGCCAGCTATCTCTGGGGCAGCACTACTAGGGGGCAGCACTACTGGGGGCACACTACTGGGGGGGCAGCACAACTGTGGGCAGCTATCTCCTGGGGCAAAGCAGTTACAACTGGGGGCAGAAGCCATCTCCTGGTGGCAGCTATCTCTGGGGCAGAGCACTACTTGGGGGCAAGCTATCTCTGGGGACAGCACTACTGGGGGGCAGCTTAATCTCTCTGTAGCAGCACTACTGGGGGCAGGCTAATCTCTCTGGGTCAACACTACTACTGGTGGGGGCGTATCTCTGGGGGGCAAAGCAATACTGGGGGCAAAAAAAGCAGCTACTGGGGGCAAGGACTATTTCCCACGTGGGGGCAGCACTACTGGGGGCACACGTAATTGGGGCAGCTATCTCGGCTGGTGCAGCTATCTTCTGTGGGGTCCGACACAACTGGGGGGCAAGCTTATCTCTGGGTGCAGGCACTCCATTACTGGGGTGGCAGCTATCCCCCTCTGGGGCAGCAAATACTGGGGGCAGCTAATCTCTGGGCAGCACTACTGAGGGGCAGCTATACTCGGGGCAAATCACTACTGGGGGCGCTATCTCTAGGGCATGGCAATACTGGGGGCAAGCTACTCTTTGGCAGGAATACTGGGGCAGATATCTCTGGGGCAGCACTACGGGGCAGCATCTCTGGGAGCAGCACTAACTGGGCGCTATCTCTGGGGGCAGCTATCTCTGGGACCGCACTACTGGGCAGCTATCCTTTGGGTCAAGGCTATCTCTTGTGCAAGCACTACTGTGGGCAGGCCATCTCAGGTGCAGCTATCTCTGGGGCAGCACTACTGGGCAGCTATCTCTGGGGCATCAATCTCTGGGGCAGCAACGTACTGTGGGCAAGCACTTAACTGGGGCGCTTATCTCTGGCAGCTAGTCCTCTTGTATCAGCAACTACTGGGGGCATCTAATCCTCTTAGCAGCACTACTGGGGGCAGCACTACTGGGGGCAGCTGATCTCTGTACAGCACTACTGGGGCAGCTATCCTCTGTAGCAGCATCTACTGTGAGAGCACAACTGGGTGAGCATGCTATCTCTGTATCACACTGACTGGGGCAGCTATCCTCTCTTCTTGGTGGGCAGCACTAACTGGGTGCCATGCACTACTACTGGGGGCAGCTATCTCTGTAGCAGCACTAGACTTTGGTCAGCTATCCTCTGTAGCCAGCACTACTGGGGGCAGCGCCTACTTCTACTGGGGCAGCTATCTCTGGAGCTGCTATCTCTATCACTGGGGCAGGCTATCTCTGGGGCAGCACTAACTGGGGGCAGCACTACTGGGGGCAGCTATCTCTGGGGGCAGCTATCTCTCTGGGGGCAGCACTACAGGGGGCAGCTATCTCTGGGGCAGCAATACAGGGGCAGTTAATCTTCTGGGGCAGCACTACTTGGGCAGCTATCTCTGTGGCAGCACAACTACTACTGGGGTCAGTTATCGCTCTGGGGCAGCACTACTGGGCAAGCACGTACTAGGTGCACTATCTCTGTAGCAGCTATCTGCTTGTGGCAAGCAACTACTGGGGCAGCTATCTCTGGGGGCAAGCAACTACTGGGGACAGGCTATTTCCTTTCTGGTGCACATCTCTGGGGCAGCACTACTGGGGCAGCCTTATCTCTACCTGGGGCCAGCACTACAGGGGCAGCTTATCTCTGGGGTGCAGCACCTACTTGGGCAAGCACTACCTGGGGGCCATGCAACACTACTGGGGCAGGCACTACTGGGGCATCTGATCTCTGGGGTCAAAAGCACTACTGGGGCAGCTATTCTGGGGGCAGCACTACTGGGGCAGCACTACTGGGGCAGCACTACGTGGGGCAGCTATCTCTGGGGCAGCATTACTAATGGGGGGTCACACTACTGGGGCAGCACTACTGGGCAGCACTACTGGGGGCAGCACTACTGGGGCAGCACTTACTTGGGGCAAGCTTAACCTTCATGGGGCAGCATTACTGGGGGCAGCAACAGCCATCTCTGGGGGCAGCTACTCTGGAGGCAGCACTAACTGGGGGGCAGCTATCTCTGGGGACCAGCAACAACTTCGGGGTTAAGCACAACTGGGTCAGCACTACGGGGGCAGCTATCTCTGGCGGTCAGCACTAACTGGGGGCAGCTATCTCTGGGGGCACACTACATACTGGGGGCATCTATCACCGTGGGGGCAAGCACTCCTCTACTGGGGCAGCACTAACTGTGGCAGCGCTTCTGGTGGCAGCCTATCTCCCCCTGTAAGCAGCACTACTGGGGCAGCTGATCTCTGAGGTTAGATTATCTCTGGGGTCAGCACTACTACTACTTACTGGGGGCAGCTATCCTCTGAGGTAGATATCTCTGGGGCAGCACTACTGGGGGCAGCTACCACTGTGGGCAGCTATCTCTGGGGGCAGCACTACAGGGGCCAGCACTACTGGGGGCAGCTATCTCTGGGGCCAGCACTACTGGGGGCAGCTATCTCTGGGGCAGCAATACTGGGGCGCAGCTGAACTCTGGGGAGCAATACCAGTGGGCAGCTATCCTCTGGTGCAGCACAACTGGGCAACTATCTCTCTGGGGGCAGCTATCTCTGGGAGCAGCAACTACTGGGGGCAGCTATCCGTCTGGGGGGCAGCTATCTCTGGGACCCCCGCACTAACTGGGGCAGCTTCTTTGGGCAGCTATCTCTGGGTCAGCACAACTGGGGGCAGTGCTAATCTCTGGGGGCAGCTATCTCTGGGGAGAGTCACCTACTGGGTTTGGCAGCTATCTCTCTGGGGGCAGCACAAATTTGGGGCAGCTATATCTGGGGCAGCTATCTCTGGGGCACACTTACTGCTACTGGGATCATCTATCTCAGGTTGCAGCTTTTATCTCTGTGGCAGCACTACTTGGGGCAGCTATCTCTGTAGCAGCACTACTGGGGCAGCTATCTCTGGGGGCAGCACTCACTGGGGGGCAGCTATCTCTGTAGCAGCACTACTGGTGCAGCTATCTCTGTGCAGCTATCTCTGGGGCATCCTATCCATCTCTGGGGCAGCACTACTGGGGGGCAGCACTACTGGGGCAGCCATCTCTGGGCAGTACTACTGGTGCAGCTATCGCTGGGCAAGCTATCTCTGTAGCAGCTATCTCTGGGTGCATCTATCTCTGGGGGAAGCAGTACTGTGGCAAGCTACTCTCTGTAGCAACACTACTGTGGGTAGCACTACTGGGGGCAGCACTAACTTGGGGGCAGCTTATCACTGTAGCAAGCTTATCTCTGGTGGCACACTATGTGTGGCAGTCTATCTATGTAGCAGCACTACTGGGGCACTATCGCTGGGCAGCACACTGGGGGCAGTCTATCCTTCTGGGCAGCACTACTGGGGGCAGCTAATCACTGGGGGCAGCACTACTGGCGGCATTTTTTATCTCTGGTCAGACACTACTTGGCAGCTAATCTTCTGCTGGGGCAGCACTATACTGTGGCAGCTACTCTGTATCAGCACTACTTGGGGTAGCACTTACTGGGGGCAGCACTACTGGGGGGGCAGCACTACTGGGGCAGCATACTTGGGGGCAGGCTATCTCTGTAGCAAGCACTACTGTGCAGCTATCTCTGTAGCAAGCACTAGGGGCAGCACATACGGTGCCAGCTATCACAGGGAGCAGCTACTCTGGGGAGAATCTCTGGGGCAAGCCACTACTGTGGGCAGCACACTGGGGGCAAGCTATCTCTGGGGCAGCTATCTCTGTGGGCAGCACTACTACTGGTGGCAGCTATCTCTGTGGCAGCACTTCTGGGGCATCTATCTCTGGGGGCAGCACTACTTGGGCAGCTATCTCTGGGGCAGCACTACTGGGGCAGTATCTCTGGGGCCAGCACTAACTGGTGCAGCACTACTGGGACTGGGGCAGCTATCTCTGTAGCAGCTATCTCTGTGGCAGCACTACAGGGGGCAGCTATCTTCTGGGCAGCACTACTGGGCAGCTATTTCTGGTGCAAGCAAACTCCTGGGGCAGCCTACTACTGTGGGCAGGCTATCCTGTGGCAAGTCACTACTTGGTGCAGCACTACTGGGGGGCAGCACTATGGGGCAAAAGCACTACTGGGGCAGCTATCTCTGGGGTCAGCACTACTGGGGGCAGCTATCTCTGGGGGCAGCAATCACTGTGGGCAGCACTACTACTTGGGCAGCACTACTTGGGCAGCTATCTCTGGGGCCAGCATTACTGGGGCCAGCACTACGGGGGGCCAGCACTACTGGGGCAGCACTACAGGGGCAGCACTACGGGGGCAGCACTACTTGTGCATCTATCTCAGGGGCAGCATTACTGGGCTAGAGCCACACCTGGGGGCAGCTTATCTCTGGAGGCCCGCACACTGGGGCAGCTATCCACTGCTGGGGACATCACTACTAGGGGCAGCATCAACTCTGGGCAAGCACACTGGGGGCAGCTATCTCTGGCGGCAGCACAACTGTGGGCACTCTCTCGACTCTGGGGCAGCACTACTGGGGGCACGCTATCTCTGGGGGCAGCACTACTGGGGGCCAGCACTACTGGGGCAGCACTTTCTGGTGTCAGCTACTCTGTAGGCAGCACCACAGGGACACTATCCTCTGAGTAGATAATCTCGGGGCAGCTATCTACTGGGGGCAGCTATCTCTGAGGTAGATAACTCTGGGGGCAGCACTACTGGGGGCACCGCTACTGGGGGCAGCTATCTCTCTCTGGGGGCAGCACTACTGGGGCAGCACTACTGGGGGGCAGCTATCTCTGGGGCCAAAGCAACTACTCTGGGGGCAGCACTACTGGGTGCAGCTATCTCTGGTGCAGCTATCTCTGGGCAGCATACTGGGGCAACTATATCTCTGGGGCAAGCAATACTTGGGGGGCAGCTATCTCTGGGCAGCAATACTGGGGCAGCTATCTCTGGGGCAAGCACTTCTATTACTGGGGGCAGCTATCTCTGGGGGCAGCTATGCTCTGGGAGCAGCACTGAACAGGGGCAACCTATCTCTGGGCAGCTATCTCTATCTCTGGGACCCGCACTACTGGCAGCTATCTTTGGGGGCAGCTATCTCTGCTGCTGGGGCAAGCATACTGTGGCAGCTATCCTCCAGGGGGGCTGCTATCTCTGGGGGAACGGACAACTGGGCAGCTATCTCTGGGGCAGCACTACTGGGGAAGCTATCTCTGGGGCAGCTATCTCTGGGGCAGCACTACTGGGGCAACGCTATCCTGGGGCAGCTAACTCTGTAGCAAGCAATACAGGGGACTACTATCTCTGTTAAGCGCACTACTGGGCTGCTATTCTCTGGGGGCGCACTACTGGGGCAGCTATCTCTGTAGCAGCAACAAGCACTACGGTGCACGCTATCTCCGTGGTGCAGCTATCTCTGGGGCAGCTATCTCTGGGCAGCAAACTACTTTGTGGGCAGCACTATACTAGGGGGAGCCATCTCTTGGGCATACTACTGGGGGCAGCTATCCTCAGCTGGGTGGCAGCTATCCTCTGGGAGCATCTATCCTCTGGGGCAGCTATCTCTGGGGAAGCAGTACTGGGAGGCAGCTATCTCAGTAGCAACACTACTGGTGGGTAGCACTAACTGGGGCCAGCACTACTGGGGCAGCTATCTCTGTAGCACTATACTCGTGGCAGCACAATTGTGGTGGCAGCTATCTAATGTAGCAGCACACTGGGGCAGCTATCACTGGGGCAGCACTACTGGTGGCAGCTACTCTTCGGGGCAGCATACTGTGGGGCACTATCTCTGGGGCAGCACTACAGCGGCAGTATATCCTCTGGGGCAAGCACTACTGGAGCAGCTATCTCTGGTGCAGCACTACTGGGGCAGCTACTCTGTAGTCAGCACTACTACTGTGGGGTAGCACTACAGGGGCAAAGTCACATACTGGGGGCAGCAACTACTGGGAATCACTACTGGGGCAGCACTACTGGGCCAGCACTACTGGGGGCACAGCTATTCACTGGGGCAGCATTACGGGGGGCAGCATAATCTCTGGGGGCAGCTATCCTCTGGAGGCAGCACTACTCTTCTTACAGGGCACTATCTCTGGGGGCAGCACTACTGGGGGCAGCACAACTTGGGGCAGCACTACTGGGGTGCAGCTAATCTCTGCTCAGGCGGCAGCACTACTGGCTGCTATCTCTGGGGCAGCTATCTCTGGGCAGCTATCTCTGGGGCAGCAACTAATCACTGGGGCACTACTCTGGGGGCAGCACTACTGGGGCAAGCTATCTCTGGTCGCAGCAGCTACTGGTGCAGCTATCCTCCGGTGCAGCTATCTCAGGGGCACACTACAGTGGGCAAGCTATTCTCTGGGGGCAGCTATCTCTCTCTCTCTGGAGAGCAGCTATCTCTGGGGGCAGCTATCTCTGGGGGAAGCAGTACTGGGGCAGCTATCTCTGTAGCAGCTATCTCTGTGGCAGCACTATTGGGGGCAGCAATCTTATGGTAGCAGCACTACTACTGGGGCAGCTATCCCTCTGTGCAAGCATACTGGGATACTGGGGGCAGCTGATCTCGGGGCGCACTAACTGGGGCAGCTATCTCTGGGCAAAGCACTACTTGCGGCAGTTAATCTCAGGGCTAAGCACAACTGGGGCAGCTATCTCCTGGGGGCAGCACTACTACTGGGGCAGCTATTCCTCAGTACAACACTGCTGGGGCAGCACTACAGGGGGCAGCACTACTGGGGGCATCTATCTCTGGTAGACAGCTATCTCGGGTGGCAGCACTACTGGGGCAGCTATCTATGAGCAGCACTACTTGGGGCAGCATCTCTGGGGCAGCTATCTCCGGGGCCCCCACTACTGGGGGCAGCTACTCTGGGGCAAGCACTACTGGGGGCAGCTATCTCTGGTGCAGCACTAAAAACAGGGGCCGCTATTTCTGGTGCATCTATCTCTCTACTGGGGCAGCACAACTTGGGGCCAGCCTATCTCTGGGCAGCAATACTGGGGCAGCTATCTCTGGGGCAGCAACTACTGGGGCAGCACTACTTGGGGCCACGCTATCATTGGGGCAAGCATCTTCTGGGGGCAGCTATCTCTGGAGCAGCTATCTCTGGGGCAGCTATCTCTGGAGCAGCTATCTCTGGTGGCAGCTATCTCTGGGGGCAGCACATGGGGCAAGCTAGTTTCTGGTGCAGCTATCTCCTGGGGCAAGCATCTCTGGGGCAGCACTCACTGGGCACTATCTCCTGGGGGGCAAGCTATCTCTGGGCAAGCACTACTGGTTCAGCTATCTCTGGGGGGCAGCACTACTCTACTGGGGCAAAGCTTATCTCTGGGGGCAAGCACTACTAGGGGCAGCCCTACTGGGCAGCTATCACTGTAGCACACTACTGTGGCAGCTATCTCTTGTGGCAAAGCACTACTGGGTCCAGCTATCTCTGTAGCAGCACTAATAACTGGGGGCAGCAACTACTGGGCCAGCTATCCTCTGTAGCAGCACGAACTCTGGGGCAGCCTATCCTGGGGCAGCACACTGGGGCCAGCTATCTCTGGGGCACACTACTGGGGGCAGCTATCTCTGGTGCAGCTATCTCTGGGCAGCAACAACTGTTGCAGCTATCTCGTGGGGCAAAGCACTACTTGGGCAGCTATCACGTGGGGCAGCTATCTCTGGGCAGCTATCCTCTGGGGCAGCACTAACAGGCAGACTATCTCAGTAGCAGCACTAACGACACTACTGGGGCAGCTATCTCGTAGCATCACTACTGGCGCAGCAAACTAACATTACTACTGGGGCGCTAATCTACATAACTACTGGGTCAGCTATGTATAGCATTACTACTCTGGGGCAGCTATGTAGCATTACTAGCTTGGGGCATCTATGTAGCTATTACTACTGGGCAGCTTATCTATGTAAAATCACTACTTGGGGGCAGCTATGTATCATGACTAACAGGGGCCAGGTATCTAACATTACTAAATGGGGGCAGCTATGTATCATACTATTGGGGCAGCTATGTATCACTACTGGGCACTATGTAGCATTACTACTGGGGCAGCTATCTATGAATCACACTTTGGGGCAGCTATGTATCATTACTGGGCACTATCTATGTATCACTGACCACTACTTGGGCCAGTTACTATTGTATCACTGTCACTACTGGGGCAGCTAAATATATCACTGGGGCAGCAATTATGTATCACTGTCACTACTTGGGGCAGCTATCATGTATCAAACTGTCACTACTGGGGCACGCTATTCTATGTATCACTAATCACCTACTTGGGAGCAGTTTATCTATGTATCAGCTATCACAACTTGGGCACTATTATGTATCACCTGTCCTACTGAGCAGCTATCTAATGTATCACTATCATAATGGGGCAGCTACTATGTATCACTTCCACTCTACTTGGGCCAGCTATGTATGTAATCACTGTCACTACTGGGGCAGCTATGTATGTATACTATCACTACTGGGGCACTATGGTAATGTATCACAGTCCACAACTTTGGGGCAAGCTATCTATGTATCACTGTCACTACTGGGGCAGCTATGTATCACGTTCACTACTGGGGCAGCTAGCTATGTATCACTATCCCTACTGGGGTCAGGCTAGCTATGTATCACTATCACTACTTGGGCACGAGCTATCACTACTGGGGCAGCTATTTATCACTACGGGTAGGGCAGCTATCTATGTATCACACTGTCACTCACTGTGGGGCAGCTATCTATTTATCACTGTCATCTACTGGGCAGCTATGTATGTATACTTCACTCACTGGGGGCAGGCCTATTATTATCACTTGACACTACTGGGCAGCTAGCTATGTATCGACTATCACGTAACTGGGGGCACTAGCAATGTATCACAATCACTATGAATGTTGGCAGCGAGCTATAAAACTGGGGGCAGCTATGTATCCCTACTTACTACTGGGGCAGCTATCTATGTATCACTGTCACGTACTTGGGGCAGTTATCTATTATCAATAATCACTACATTGGGCAATTGTAGCGAGCTATCACTACTGGGTGACTAATGTATCACTACTGGGGGCAAGCTATCTAAGATCAACATAGTCACAAACTGGGGCAGCTATCTATTAGTCACTGTCACTCTACTGGGCAGCTATGTAATGTATCCACTATCACATACAACATCTGGTGCATCTATGTAAATATCACGTCACTACGGTGACAGCTAGCTATGTATCTCTATCACAACCTGGGTGCTGCTAGCTATGAATCTACAATCACTCTTACTTGGGCAGCTAGCTATCACTACTGGGGGCCAGGCTATGGTTAGCACTACTGGGGCAGCTATCTTATGTATCAAACTGTCACTACGGGGCCAGCTATTTATGTATAACTGGTCACTACTGGGGCAGTTATATCTATGTAATCATTACAAATGGGGCAAGCTATCTATGTATCACTATCACAACGTGGGGAAGCGATGTATCCTTACAGGGCAGCTAATCTATGTATCACTGATCACTGACTGGGGCAAGCTATGCCTATTAACACTGTCACTACTGGGGCAGTTTATCTATGTATCATTTTACTACTGGGCATTTATCTCTATGTATCACAATAACTGACTGGGGCAGCTATCTATGTATCACTATCACTACTGGGGCAGTTAGCAATGTATCACTACTACTCTGGGGCAGCTATCTATGAGTACACTATCACTACTCATGTGCAGCTATTATGTATCACGTGTCAACTACTGTGCAGCTTAATCTATGTATCACTGTCACTAACTGGGACAGCTATCGCTATGAATCACTGTCACTACTTGGGGCATCATGTATCACAACAGGGGCAGCTATCTAGTTATAAATATTGACTGAGGGGCTATATTTAATTTAATACAGGGGGCAAATATCCTGCTAATAAAACAGAGCAGAATACATATGTATATTTATAATACATGTATAATGCTGACCCACATAGCTTCACCAATATTAAACAACTGCATCTGATTACAGCTCTATGGGTCAGCATTATTAATATAATAGTGACCCACATGAGCTAACAATCAGTCTCTCAGTTATAAAATACTGGTTACACGCTCTCCCCGCATTACGATACCCCCTAAATGACACAGTATACACTGTATTGTTTTTTTTTTTTTATTTTTTTTCAGTTGTGTGTGATCTAACATCCAAACCCCCTCCATAGGCCCTGCCCTAATAACCACGCCCCCAATTAACCACCGCCCCCTTCCACTGGGCCATTGGAAAAATTGTCGTGCTCAAACCTGTCCCTGAAGGAAAAAAGTATGGGGGACCGCTGCTCTAGACAACAAAGGACAGTTTCTCTTTTTTAGACACTTTATTACATTTTCCCCTTATTATGTTTATTACTTTTAATTAAACATAATTAAATTGTTTTCGTTGCTTGCAGTCATAGTCTGCATAGTTTCCCTTATAATACACCAAATCATTTCTCCTCGCCCTTTTCCACAAAAGTTAATTAAAATATATGACAGGTAAAAAAAGTTTCTAAAAATTTGTAACAGAATTACCTCTACAGTGGGTTTCAGAAAGTAATGGTTGTGTGCAAAAAGCATGTGATAGACTGGTGTGGGGGCAGTCTGTTGCATGTGCCTTATGGGGCTAACAAAAGCCGAGTCCCAATTTTGGTAAGAACACAGCTTTGCAGCATTAAATCTGTGTTGTCGTTTTGATAGTGTAAAGGTGCGTTTCACCACGTACAGTTTGAGGATTCAACCCCCTTCACATCCACATATTTCCATGTTTCAGCCCGAAAACCGCGGAAAGAATAAACATGTTCTAAGGTTTTTAGGAACGCAGGCGTTTAAAAAACCGTTGGTGTAAAATCCATGCCGTGTTGGACCTGATGCATAGAATTTTTTCTTTTTTACATCAATTGTAAAAGATTGATATTTGTTTTCAATCCAGAAAACCGTCCTGTAAAGCCGACTAAACACCTGCCGTGGGGGACAATCCCTAAGTGTATGCAAATGCACATGCAAAAATGGGAACCAAATACTGGCTTAAGTAATTTTGGCAAGGGACACTGCTGTGTGGACTTCTAAAAGCGTGATTTTGTGAAAAAAAAGCAAATGTAAGTGTACAATTAACTTTCCATGTGATGTACTTTGGCAAAAGACAATGCTGTGAGTCTTGCCTATGTGGATCTCATGAAAGTATATAATGATCAATGCAAAAACATATGCTACAGACTGGAACTTCTACTATACAGGCATGAGGAATCTTTGGCAAGGGACAGTGCTGTGGTGGGATTTCACAACCGTGAGGTCCATCTTAAAATGTGATAGGTGTGCAAAAAACAAAATGCAGAGTGTAATTTGGTATAATTGTTTCAATCACACGTGCATGTACATTATTTTTGGCAAGTTACACTTCTGTTTTTGGTGGGGTCTTCTTGAAAGATATAATTGTATGCAAAAAAAGCATGTGCAACAGTCCAGAAACTCTCTATGGGTCTAAGTAATTTTTTGCAAAGGGCACAGCAGAGTGGCCTTTCACATGTTTGGGTGGTATTCCTGAAAGTTCAAGTGTATAATAGAAACATATCCAACACACTGGAACTTATACTATGGAGGCCTGAGTATTATATGTGGATCTTCTTAAAGTAAAAATGGAGCATACAAAAAGCACATGCAAACCAAACCATGTAACAGAAGTGTAGGCCCAAGGGCAAAGCAGTACACTAACTCTACTTCAATAATAATGCTAACAACACCCATTCCTCTAACACTGGGACAACAAATTTCCTGATTTTACATTTGTACTCAACATCTGGTGCAAATCCCGTATTTTTATGTCCAGTAATTCATCCAGCCTAGGCATGATGGATTCCAATAGCCTTGTTTAATGCTTTTTCATTGTCAAAATCTTGCTGAAACCGTTCACCCATGTTCGTCCATTGACTGCATCCAAGATTTGCAAAGGAAGACTTCCAAATGTGAATGCAGAAAATGAATTTTTCAATTACATGTTGACCTTCATCACTTTGTAAGCTTCAAGAAGGTTTCAACCAATTCGATGTAAGTTTCAGTGCTTGATAAGTTGCCATGGAAATTCTCACAAACATCCCTTGAAATGATTTCCAAGCAATATTTTCTCAGGTCCCATGAGCAGCTCGTCGAAGTGCTTGTCATTCATGATGTATCAGATTTGTTGGACCAACAAAATGGCCTTCACTTAATCTTGTCATTGTTATTCCCTTGGAGTATTTGTCCTCAAATAACAAAAACCAGCTTGCCTGAGTTTTATGAAAACCAAAGGCAGAAATTAATACTGCTGGGCCACACAAGTGCTTTATTGCAATAATTCTTGTGCCCGGAACGGGAGTCAACTAGTGTATGGATTTGCCGACTTATCCCTTCTTTATTTGTTTAAAACACAGTATGTTTATTAACATTAATAAACAGAATTTCTTATAGAAATATCACATATTGAAAATAGAAAAAAATTAACACATTCTGATAAATAAAAAAATTTATTAAAGGTTTTTCCGGTTCGGCGCCACATGGAGTGAGGTGACATAATACCTAGGCGTGTGAATACCCGAAGGTACCCACCAGAATCCTTGATTGTTGTCACTACCCTTTGGTATTCACAGTGGGGAAACACCGTTTGAAGGAGATGCCTTGTAAAGGATCTTCTTATATGAAGATTGTGAGAAAAGCGCTTAAACAAAAAGGGGGCTTCTGGAGAATCTGGGCGAGACCCCCGCACAAATTTTAAAGGCCTAAAGGACCTTTTCCCCCCAAAAAATTCTCGGGAACCCACAACCCCACCAAAAATGGTCTTTCCCCCCTTTTTCCCGACAACCCTCCAACATCTGTCGGAAAAATTTGGGGTACCCTTTATGCAAAAAAAACCGCACCCTGTACCATTTGAAAAGGGCCTTTAAAACATGTTTTTTGAGCCTTGCGGCTAAGCCCCCTTAGAGTGGGAAAAAAACTTTTTCCCCCGCTGGCAGTAAAAATTTTTTGAAGTCCTTTTTCCGGCTTACAAAAAAGGGGGAAGCGCTTGAGAGGTGGAAGAGAAGCCATGTTTTGATGGGAAAATTTAAAGGGCTGGGATTAAAAAAAGGGCGACACAAAGCTTTTCAAAAGAAAATAAAGGCCCAGTATGTTTTTTTTTTGAGATGGTAGATGTAAAAAAGTGCCGGAGGTTGGGGAGGTATCCAAAATGGGAAAATTTTGTAGCGGGGGCCCCCGGTAAAAAATCCTTTTAAAGGGAGTAAATTCCCGTTCTTATAACCCGGAACCCCCAGGATAGGGGGAAGTCTAGACCCCCTAAAAAGAGCCATTGAGCGAACCCCGGGGGGATGGAGGGATTTTCAGAGATAGGGAACAGAGGCCCCTTTAAGGGCCAACAACGAGTTGGAGCGGCCTTAGAGTTTTGAAGTATGCGCCGAGGGGGCGGCGGTGTGTGGCGCGTAACAATAGGACAGGGTTGTAGCACCGATCTGTGGACGAGGGTTTTATCCCAGGGATGGAGAGTAAAGCCCGGTGAGCAAATTGTCTGTGCAATATACCAACCCATATATTTGTTTTTCTTTTTTCTTTTATTTTTTTGCTCAGGGCACTATGAATCAGGTCCAAAAATCTTGCATCGATTGGCCAACAGCCAAATAATTAATGTCAGGTAGGCCACTACCCCCTCCCCTTAAGACAAGAAAACAGGTCTGCATATTCTCGACGGCGAGAATTCAGATAAGTACCAGAGATATAACGCGAAGCCGGTCCCAACAAGGAGGCAAGCGTTCACGAGGAATAAGGATAGTCTGGAATAAGTTACAATAGCTTCCGGACTGAATGGTCATCCTTTATGTTATCATTCTTCCAACCATGAAAACTCTTTACTATTCCAAACCACCCAGCAGGCCGACTTATTTGAAGTCTAGCATTGGGTGAAAAATTGGAGGCAAATAAAGTGAGAAGGCGTCCGCCGGAATTTGGACACTGAGGGTAAGAGAATACTTTTATAAGGCAGGGAAAAGGGAAAACCGCAAAGTTAGATAGACCAATATAAAAAAGCTAAATCGGGCCAGCTCCGACATCAAGCGATGGAGTGATATAAAGGGGTCCGTTAGGTAAATTAACAAGTCATCATGCAAAAGTCCGAGCACTTGATTTCTTTTGAGACTATCCTAAATGCCTTGGCGTCCGAGCTGGACCGAATAGGCTAGCCATCAACTGTTCCAAAATCAGAAACATACAACAAAGGTGACAGGGGGCAGCCTTGTCTGTTGCATTGCATTATGTCAATGGCCGTCGACAGGCAACATTGATTTTGACCCTCACAGCACCGGGATCTTCGATTAGAGCGCTAAAATTTTTGCAGTAAATAAGGCGACCTAGAACCTATGTGATTGAGTGTATCCGATATGAGTCCCCAAGAGGATCCGGTATCAAAATGCCTATTCAAACATCAAGTGACAGGACATCAAGGGCTCCCGAGTAAGCGGGGCCATATATTTTAATGTCTAAGGTTTCAAGGTGATTATGCGTGCTTCTCTACCTGGTATGATGCCCACTGATCAAGGGTGAATCAGGGATAGCTAGATAAATGGGGTTTTGAGATGGTTTTGGCTAGGAGTTTTGCCCAGTACATTTTTAAATAAACATAGAGAAGGGATTATCGGTTTTATAAACTCCCGCATGCCTGTGGGTCCTTCACTCAGCCTTAGGTATGACTGCGATATGTGCAGGGAGGACCTCTGCGGGAAGAGGGATGAGGATGGAGAGATGATCATTGAATGCTTCTAAAACGAATCGGGGAAAAAAGGGAAGGGAACAAAGCCTTTGAAAAACTTGCCGCGGTGTAGCCTAATCTGGCCAGGCTCTTTCGCTGGCAGCTCCTTAATAACTCCGCTCTTAACTCCTCAATGGAGAAGGGCTCCTCTAAGCTATGTATGGATTCTGTAGCGAGAAAGGGGAAGGAGGAGGCGAGGCTTGCCTCGCCCTACTGAGAGGGTGTGGAGCTCAGACCAGGTGCGTATAAGCTGGAGTAATATGAGTGAAACTCTTTAGCAATGCTTGGCTCAGTTGTGTGAGCTAAGAGTACCCGCTCCGGATTTGATCTTGGATAAAGATTTGTGCAATTCTATCCTAGTTGCCCCGTGCGAACGGAGAACGACCGCTGTTTGTCCCGAACCTCCATAAAAAATCTGACTGCGACAGTTGTGCAAGAGCCTACCCCAAGAAGCCTCAAAGAAGTCTGTTGACTTACACGTCTGCCTGCTGCAACACTCCTGGTAAGACGATCCTCAGAGAGGCCTGCTTGTGTTTCAGCTCCAGAGAAGCTGTTGCGATGCAGCAGAGCGGTGTAAAGGTCAGCGGCGGGAAGGTTGGGGGGAGCGTTTTCTAAGTCTGGCCTACCATGTTTGATGAGCGATGCCACTCTGACTCACTCTCTCAATGCACCCCATTTTCAACTATCGGAAGATCGTCTCTCTCTAGCCATGATCAGAATGAAGAGTCTCAATGGTTTTATGATAGTCTGCTAACACAGTCTGCAACTCGCAATAAGGATTCATTGAGTCTCCAAGATAGGCCTGCAGAGAAAGGAAATAAATGGTCATGCGAGAGGTGATATAAAACGGAGAATGATTCTGACCAGCAATCACACTATCCTATCGTGTATGAACGTCAACAAGGGTACTAGGGGTCGCTTGCTGAAGCAGGATGTAGTCGATGCGATCTGTGCCTTTTTATGAGGAGAAGGAAAAGAAACTATAATCCCTATCTGAGGATTGCTGAGCCGCAACGGTCCAAAAGTTGAAAGCCGAAGGAGGGCCTCCTGACCTTTTTGATAGTGGATAGTGAGAGCTGACGTGCCCCGTCGAATTATCGGTGGGTGGGATCGAGGGTAAACGGGTGAAGTCCCCACAAAAAGGACCGTTAACCTGCGGTGGGTATGTAATGTATCTAATACCCCCAGTAAGTAGAAGGGATGGTTGACCTATAATTAGAGATATACATTCCACAATAGTAAAAATATGTCCGCAATATTATAGGATCAACGATTAAATATCTGCTTCAGCATCCAGGATGCAACCAATTATGAATGAGACAAAGATTTATGGTATAGCAATGGCTACCCCCCGTGATTTAGAGCGGGGGGACAATGGCCAAAGTGCCAATGGGTGAAGGATTTATCGATTGGGAGTGTGGTCTGACCATGAAGTGCGTCTCAGTAGCCACACTTATGTGGGCCTTCTGACGATGGAAATGATAACGGATTTGGTTGCACGCTTTCAGGAATGTTTAGCACCGTGGCATTGAAGGAGGCTTATTTAAGATCCCCATCTATGAGGCCGGGGGGACAGAAATGTGTGATTGTTTTTCGCCATATCCGTGCTCGGCACAAGAGAAAGGGAAAATGAAAGGGCAGCGAGAATGGGAGGACGAGGAAAAAACGAGTAAACTCAGATCTAACAGGGGCACACGAAAACAAAAACTATACCCCCCCCCCAGTAAGAGCACTTCTCTAAAGGAATGACAAACTATTAGCAGGACCGCGACGGGCCAAATGTGGCCGTAGACGACCTCCCTTAGACCTATTGGGGGGAAGAGGAAGATCGATATAGCAAGGGACACCTCCCAGGAATAAAGAAACAGTAGCTATGAGGGAGCATCTTAAACAGAACAAACAAGAACCAAGCATAGAACGCGGCTTCACAACGTGAGGATGCTCTATGATTGTTAATGAGGTCCAAAGGAAGATCAGAATAACATAAACCCCAGTCCTTAAGCAGGCACTCGTGAAAAGCACTTGTCAGGTATACTGCAGTGACAAGGTACGTTTTCGAGGGATCAGAGCCGAACGATGTCCTTTTGGGTTGGGACTATCGTGGAGGAAGTCCAGTGCCACCGTGCTGAGGGCTGTGGGTTGAATTTGCGGCCCTATCCCCACCACCCCTGGTGAGCATCGGAGGTGAGTTCCGTGTGCCAGGGTCTGTAGCCGGAGTTATGGGAAGCGGGCGGCCATCTTGGGAGGCCCTGCCAGCGGCCTCATGTTGCTCCATTAAAGCAAGCGTAAAGGCATAAGTAAAGTAAAGTCAATACGGCCGTCTGTGAGGCATACGTGGGGCATTGTTGAGGCAGGAGATTTCCCTTTTTGTGTGTTTTCCCCATTCTGGACAGGCAAGATGAAGCTAGAGCTCGAGTATTGAGGCGGGAGCTCCCAGATTCCTGCGTCCTTACTCGGCCATGTCAAGCCACACCCCCAAATAATGTTATATTTGAATAAATTGCCAATTACCTCTAACTTTATTATTTATTTATTTTTTTTACTTTTAATATTTTGTACATGTTTAATTTTAAATTACAATTTTATTTAATTTAAAAAAAAAAAGTTTTTATACTGGTACTTGTAGTCCTCCTAGGGTACACAGTCAGTATGGGGCATGATCGCTTGTACACCATCCTGCAATATGAATATATTGCAGAAGGATGTATTAATCCATATTAATCAACAACATTTTATAGGAGTAGCAACACAGCAGCTACAGAAACCTTCATTAGGTTTTCAGCTGCTATTGTGACCGCTCAGCACTTTTCAGCAGCACTGTTTCTTATTTATTTAGATACCACGGCCGTGATCATTGGGGCACCTAAACAGTTTAACAGCCAGGATCAGAGCCATCTCCGATCATGATTGACAGCTGTAAATAACAGCCACATATGAAGCGGGCTCAGATGCTGAGCATTCTCCATAAACCCTTACCAGCAGATTGAAGAACATTACATTTTGTGTTAAGGGGTTAAACATTTACCAATTAACACCACTATACAGGAAACAAATATTATCAGCATACCTCTGACCACTATGCTCATGAGCAGGAGCGTTGCTAGGGTCCCAAAACATCCGGGGCCCGGGCCCTGTATTAAGTTTTGCCCAGTGGGGCGGGATTCACACGGCATTTTTCATGCCCTATGAACTGCAGCTTGTGTTTTTACTGAGAAAAAACAGTGCCCAGCGCCAGGGCCGTCTTAATGGCACTATGGGCCCCTGGGCAGAGAGGTGTACTGGGCCCCCCTTCCTCCCCTCCCCACCTAACAAACCCCCCTCCCCCACCACCAAAAAAAAAAAAAAATACTCAAAGAAACAAATATAAACATTACCAGACTCAAGGGTCACTAATTACATGACCAGAGACCACAGCACTAATCGTATATAGATAGTCAAAATAACCCCTGACAACCAGGACTCAAACGGAAAGGACGTCCTGTCTTTTTCACTCGTTCTCTGAATCGTTCTTTTTTCCCTATTTTCCCTTTCCACCATAACACTTCTCCGGCCGTGCCACTCGTCCCTGCAGAATGCTAACGCAAAAACCATCTTTCTAGTAATGTAGGGCGTCAGGCCAGTAATATCAGGGCAGGGCAGGGCGGTATATAGCAGCAGGGACCGACTATATAGACAGGCAGGGACGAGTATATGGGCAGCGCCAGGGCAGTGTATAGCCAGCTAAGGGTCGGCAGGATATGGGCAGGCAGGGCAGTGTATATAGCCAGGCAGGGGCCGTGTATATAGACAGGCGAAGGGGCAGTTATTAGGGCCAGGCCAGGGCCAGTATCTTGGGCAGGCGAGGGCCAGTAATCTCGGGCATGCGAGGCCGGTATATAGCCAGGCAGGACCCCTGATATAATAGCCAGGCAGGGGCAAGTGTTGTATATAGACAGGCAGGGGCCAGTTTATGGGCAGGCAGGCGGCAGTTTATGCGGCAGGCAGGGCAGTGTTTTGAGCCAGGCAGGGCAGGGTATATAGCCAGGCAGAGGGCCGTATCATGGGCGGCCAGGCCGGAGGTATATAGCCAGACAGGGCAGTGTATTTGGGCAGGCAGGGACAGTGTTTATGGGCAGGAGGCTGGGGGGGAGGTATATAGCAGCAGGGCAGGGTATATGGGCGGGCAGGCCGGGTATATGTGCAGGCATGGGCGTGTATACTACGCCTGGAAGGGAGCGGTATATGAACTTTTTAATTACAGGGGCAGCTGGGTTATATGGGCAGGCAGGGGTATATGGGTAGGCTGGACAGGAGCAGGGAGTATGATGGGCAGCAGGAGTATATATGGCAGGAAGGGTCATATGGGTGGCCTAGGCAGGCAGGGTATATGAGCAGGCAGGGTATATGGGCAGGCAGAGGTATATGAAGGTGCGCAGGCAGGGGCACAGGGTATATGGGAGGCAGGGTATCATGGGCGGCAGGGTCTATGGGTGGCTGGCAGGGCAGGGTATATGGCAGGCAGGGTATATGGGGCAGGCATAGGGAATATGGGTGGCGGCGCAGGGGCAGGGTATTGGGCAGGAGGGTAAATGGGCAGGCAGTGGTATATGGCGTGGGCAGGCATGGCAGGGTTTATGGGCAGGCAGGGTATATGGGCAGGCAGCGGTATAGGTGCCAGGCTGGGGTATTATGGGTGGCAGGCGGGGGTATATGGGCAGGCAAGGGTATATGGGCCAGGCAGGGTATATGTGGTGGCAGGCAGGGTGTATATGGTGCACCAAGGAAGGGATATATGGGGCAGGCAGGGTTATGGAGTGGCAGGCAGCAGGGGTATATGGGCGGGCAAGGGTTATTTCGGTTGGGCAGGCAGGGTATATGGGCAGGCCAGGGGGTATTATGGGCAGTAGGGTATAGGGGTGGCAGTGCAGGGCAGGGTTATATGGGCAGGGCACGGGATAAATGGGGGCAGGCAGGCTTATAATGGGCAGGCAGGGTATATGTGTGGCAGGGTATATGGGTGGCAGGCAGGCTGGGTATATGGGCAGGCAGGGTATATGGGTGACAGGCAGGGGCAGGGTATATGGGCAGGCAGGGTATATGGGTGGCAGGCAGGGCAGGTAATATGGGCAGGGAGGGTATATGCGGTGGAAGGGCAGCGTAATATGGGCGGGCAGGGTATATGCGGTGGCGCCGTGTATAGGGGGAAATAGGTGGCAGGCAGGCAGGGTATATGGGCAGTGGCAGGAGTCATATGGATGGCAGGTTATATGGGTGGCAGGCAGGCAGGGTTTTGGGCAGGACAGCGGTATATTGGGTGGCAGAGGGCAGGGTATTGGGCTAGGCAGGCAGTAGTTTTTTTCAAAAAAATAACAATAAAAATCTTACTCACCTGCATTTCCCTCCTTCTTTCTTCCGGAGCCGGTGGCCGTTCACAGAAGATGGCAGGGCCGCGGAGCAGGCTCGATGACGTCATCAAATCGCGCCTGCACGCAGGCCTACTGGGAGCTGAACAGACGGGATCAATATATCCCAGATGTTCAGCCTCGGCCTGCAGACTCGCCTGCACCGCGCAGAGTTGCAGGCGGCGGCGTCGTATGGCTACATGCTGGCGTCTGTGACCGGCCATGCAGCCCGTGGATGAAGGGGGACTGCCGCCGGTACTCGGGGCCGCCAGGGGGAAAACCCACCTCCTGCGCGACTGCTCTCAGGACCGGCGCATGCGGCAAACCGAATCCGGCGTGTCTGCTCACTGGGCAGGGTAGGCGGGCTGCCCCGGGAGGGCCCCTGACGCATCGTTGAGCGCCCCCTGGGGCAATGGCCTACCTGGCAATCGGAAGAGACGGCTACCTTGCCCCTGAGACGGCACTATGAAGCTCCACCTTCGATATTTATTCTCACAAGAACAGGTAATCATAAGCGATCGGTGGAGTAGCAATGAATTTTACCATATGTTGGCCTCCTTATGACGGGCGTAGTGAAGATGCAATTACGCACGAAGTATGGACCAATTATGTCGTTAAGTGACATATACACACGCGTTTTTGTGGGACATATCATGTAGCCCCCGCAAATACGGTTAAAATCTACGCGGTGGAGTGCCTAATGATTAGTTGTTTTCCCTGGCACACAGAACCCGCCCATAAAAATGACAAGCCGCTACTCCCCCACCTCCATGCTCTGGGAAAATGCGCTGATCAGTGCGAGCTGCCTGAAAGCAACTGTGTTTGAGACACAGAACTGTACACATCGCAATCCATGTGTGAAACTATAGCCTATGGAACATATAGGGACAGGTTTACCACTTTTAGTGATATGAATGAGGGCAGGATATCTGTGGATATGTAGGGTATATACACAATATGCTATACACATACTACAGTTCGTACATACATTTAATACATATACAACAAGAATTATATACAAAACAGTTATACCATCACCTACGATTAACATATATAAATACATACACATTACACAAACGACATGAATTATACATACATTCAGTACAGTTTCAACATTCTGAACATTATCTTGTTTCACCCGTTACTTATTCTACGACCTTAGTACTGTTATACACTGTGCTCTTCACTCACTTGTGTCTCCATGGCACGGGCAGGAGGTGGAGCCGGGAGCTGATATAACATCACAGCAGGGGGCGGAGCCTCTCACAGCCAGCCAGACAGCATGCTGCTTCCTGGCTCACTTCACTGTGTGAGCGGCCGGTGGCCCCCTCCTCCCTCCTGAGCTCCCGTCACACCGGGACAGTCGCCTCCTCCTCCATGCCTGAGCCAATTAGGACTGCTCTGAATGGATGTGCGTATAGTAGGCAAGCACATAAGGGAATAGATTGTCGGGCTCTCCAGGACCACAGCAGTGACCTGGAACCGAGCGATCTGAGGTTCGGGGCCACAGGGAGTATTGTCCGGGGCTTGTGCCCCGGACAAAACTACTTGGCGACGCCCCTGCTCATGAGGCCTTAATAGAAAAGAGAGCCCTGCATGAAACAGACTGGAACCTGTACTAAGGTACCTGCGTTATTTTTGGCAAGGGACACTGCTTTCCTATGGACAACAAATACAGGTTTTTTAGACAATTTCATAGTCCCATTATTACTTCAGTTAAGTTAATAGGTTTTGGATTCCCAAATGTTTCTCAGATACATTGTTGTGTTTCCCCAAAGTGTATCAGGGACTGATATGTTAACCCCAAATTACAGGGGAAATATATCCCTGGAGTCACTGCAGAGCTGATATGGTTCTGATAGGACCCAGCAGCAACTGCAGTTACTGAGCCCCATCAGTCACATGACTGCAAGGGCTGAGAAGCAGAATGTTCGCTGCTAATCTGTCTCATTGAGAAGGCAGGGTCAGTAATAAACCATCCCTACCTTTTCCCTGGAGAGCTCAGCTGCTGCTGACAGTCAGGTCTCCCTTCCAGCTTTTAACTTTGCATGGCCAAACGGGCATGCAGAGATAGATGCCTACTGCCCGGAATTAAAAAGTGGTACTGGTTTCCGTCACTGTGTCAGTCACTTTATAGGACAGGACAGCATGTTCTGCTATCAGGGGCGTTGCTAGGGTCCTAAAACATCCGGGGCTCGGGCCTTTGTGTTGTTTTTTTGGTAGGGCTGGGTTCACACGACATTCTTTCGGCCTCATTGTAAACTGCTGGATGTTATTTTTACAGAGAAAAACCTTTATGTTCCTGTCACATAATATTTCTGCACCATCCACCAAGATCCCGTCAATTCCCTGCAGCAGTCCCACTCTGTACAGTAAAAATACAATGACAAATTTACTTTTTCTGAACTTCTTAAATCTTCATATTACAAATACCCTAAACAGTCACCAAAACATACACCTACACATGGAGCAAATCTACCAGACAAGTGATTGTTACTTAAACCTCCTACAAACCAAGACCCCAAACTATACTCACTTAAGGATTCAAATAATCCTGCCAGGACCCTGAGCCGAACGCGACCCCCACATGTTGACTATCAGCTGTACACCGGCTATGATTACATATACCCACCGCCCATACAGTGAACCAGATAGTGGATAGGATGTTAGTGTATGTAGACGCTCTGACAGAAATATAAGTGTATTACACTGCAGTCTACAATTACGTGACTCCCGGAGGAAGTCTTTTCTGCGATCAGCATAGTTCACTTCCCTTCTCCTCTCCCATCGTTCACACCTACATGATGATTGTCTCCCGGCCCAAGACTCGTCCCTAGAGGACTTGGACACAAATATCTTAGAATCTCACATTTCCAGCATCTCCTTAATTTATAGGTATAGCAGTCCCCTCAGTTAGCGTTATATGGGCATGAAAGCAGTATATGGAGGCCCACATGCAGATATATGGGGCCACAGGCGTAACTAGGGCCACAGGCAGATAGTATAGGGGCCACAGGCAGGTATTAGGGGCAACAGGCAGGTATAGTGGGGACCAAAGGCAGTATATAGGGGGCACAGGCAGTATTGGGGCATACGGGGCAGGTAATTATAGGGGGCACTGAGGCACGTATACTGGAGGCACAAGCAGTAATATGGGGCACTGAGGAGTATTTAATGGGCCACTAAAGGTATATTAGGGGCACTGAGGCAGAATATAGGTCACTGAGGAGTATATGGCTGTTACGAGGCAGGGTATATGGGGGCCACAGGCAGGCCTATTATAGGGACTACAGGCAGTATTAGGAGGGCCACAGGCAGGTATATTAGGGACACCGGCAGTATATGGGGGCCACACGGCAGTATATAGGTGACAGGCAGCAATATGGTGGCCACCAGGAAGGCATTTGGAGGCCACAGGCAGGGACTTGTATATGGGGCCACAGCAGGCGTATGGGTGGCCACAGGCAGTGATAAGGGGACACAAGGCCGCCATATGGGCCCACAGGCAGGGATATGGAGCAACTGGCAGTGATATGAGAGCCACAAGGCAGGATATGGAGGGACCAAAGGCAGAGGATATCGGAGGCCAAAGGAAGAATATGTGGGCCACTGGCATGGGATCATGGGGGTCCACCAGGCAGAATTAGGAGGCCACAGGCAGGCATTATAGTCCGGGCAAGGCAGCATATGGGGGCCACCAGAGAGGGATATGGGGGCCACATGGACACAAGCATATGGGGGCACAGGCACAGCCATGTATAGTGGGCACAGCACAGGGATATTGGGGGCACGGGCAGTATAAGGAGCGCGCCACAGGCAGGGATATCGGGGGCTTACAGGCAGCATAATGGGAGGCCACAGGAAGCATATATAGGGCACAGTGCAGGATTATGTAGGCCACAGGCAGTATACTGGGTGGCCTCAGGCAAGCCATTACTAGGGGCACAGCTCAGGGATATGGAGGCCACAGGCAGTATTTGGCTGGCCACGGGCAAGGATATGGGGCCACGGGCAGGCATATAGGGGGCACAGGCAGTATAAGGGGGCCACAGGACAGGGATTTGGGGTCCACAGTCAATATTTGGGGGCCCACAAGCAGGGTATGGGGTCCACAGGCAGTATATGGGGGCCACAGGCAGTGTATATGGGAGCCACAGGCAGGGATTTGGGGGTCCACAAAGCAGGGATTAAGGCGGCAAGGCAGCATATAGGGGCACAGGCAGGGATATGGGTGGCCCACAGGCAGGCATTTATAGGGGCACTACGGCCGTATATAGGGCAATGAGGAGTTGTAAAAAACGCTATAAAAAATACAACATTATCTAACTCACCTTACTCCCACGCGCTCGAAGCGCGACTCAGTCACCTTCAGCCCAGCGCTCCTAACGGGCAGCTCCTAGGGCGCACGGCCTATGACGCGGCTGATTGTGCCGCACCGAGGCGAGGGCAGCGTCGCGATGACATCACATCATCGCGACGCTGCCGGCCTGAGGCACACGGGCGCGGGGGTTCCTCCGCGCTGTGATGATCGAGAGGTACCGCGGGCCCCGCTGTGTCGAGACCTGCCGGGTCCGACCCACTGTCCTGCGGGTGCAGGAGCGCTCGCTCTCTTGCCCCGCAGAAGCCGCAGCTGCATGTGCGTCCAGCGCGACGACAAGCAGTTTGAAAGGCGACACGTCGGTGCTCCAGGCCCAGGGCAAGAGGCCTGGAGCCCGGGAAGACTCGGGGCAAGGGGTGTTTTTATTCGGGGCCCGAGCTCCGAAGTTAAACAGCCTAGCGACGCCCCTGTCTGCTATTTACCCTTTTTTTTTAAACAGAATCTTGATGAAGCTCCTTAGGATCCTTCAATGCAAATTGTGAATGTGTGTTATGTGACACCTTTCTACTCCTGGTTAAACCTGGAGTATCTACTGTATTTTTACCAATTTTTGTGGTAAGGGTTAGGGCTTGTCCCTGCAGCACAGGTTATTTGTCATAGTTTTTCATACGGTTTGCGGTTTTACAAAATCTGTACTGAAACCGGAAAAGCAATGCATACCCCCATAGACTTCAACTAGAAAATCTGTTCATCAGTCGCCACTGCATGGATTATCTGCCGGACGTTTTTTACACCGCCGGTGGTACAAAAAGCTTAGAACATGTTCATTTGCCGCCCCGGTTTTTGGGGTTGTGCCGAACAAGACATTGCGGGGTGCGCGCGTAGCTGTGAGGGGGGGGTTTGAATCCGCCAAAACCAGACGGACAAAAGCGGATCCCCTTGTGTGACATAAAAAGACCAGTAATACCGTCAATCGGTATTTGGCTTATGCCGTACGTAAAACGCACCCTTAGTGTTGAAGTTAGCCTTAAGGCTTGTCCCCACGGCAAAGGTTTTCAGTCGGTTTTACAGATGGTTTTTGGATTTGAAAACCGCCTGTAAACTGACTGTCAACCTTTTAAATTGATTTAAGTAGAAAATTTGTGCAGTGGTCCCCACTGAATGGATTTTCCGCTGCTTGGTTTTTTACTCCGCTGGCGTTCCTGAAAACTTAGAACATGTTCATTCTTTGTTTTCAGGAAGAACATGAACATGTTAGTGTGAAGGAGGGTGGCTTGAATCCGCAAAAGCCTTCCCCCTGCTTGCCAAAAAAAGACAAAATATCGGTCGGAAAATCCGACCGGTATTTGGTCTTTGCCATGGGAACGCATACTTAGGGTTAGGCTTTGGATTCTCAATGTTTCCCAGATACATTGTTGTGTTTCTATGCAGTCTGAAGGTACCTAGCATTTGGAGGTGCTTTTTAGAAGCCAGAAAACATAAGTAGAAGTTTCCCCCCATAGGGTTTAACCCCTTCCCGCTATCTGATGTTATGGTAGATCATGGTCAGGAAGAGGTTTTCGCAAAATGCCATCATTTTTATGGATTGCTGACAGTGACTTGACTGTCAGTATACAGTAGTGACCTGTGCTAATGCCTGGTTCAACTTGGCGAGTTTTACTCTAACTTTTAGATACTGCAGTCAATAGCGACCACACATCTAAGGGATTTGACAGAGGGAGGGGGCTCTTTTTTCACCTATCAGTACGCTGCTGTGTGAACGCCATGATTCCCATAACAACCAGAAGCCTAACAAATAGGCTGTGATGTCAGCATGCCGGGTCATGCCTGGGGACAGGGTGTGCCAGGCTGATTGCCAGTTGGCATAATACATTACAAGCAGTCATGTATTGCAATGTATTAGAACAGCGATACAGGCACATGTTATAAACAAAAACACCTTTTTCCCATTACAAATGCTAATCACTGAAATTTTTTATTTTTTTTAAAATTACACATATTTTGTATTGCCGCATGCACAATGACCTGGTCTGCAACACTGTTATATTATTTAACCTGTATGATAAACGTTGGAAAAGAATGAATAACAAAATTGCATTTCTTATTTATCACACTGCACAAAAAATGGAATAAAAAGAAATCAAAAGTAATATAACTTATAAATCCCAAAATGGCACCAATGAAAATGTCAGGCTTACACTGTCAACATAAAAATGAAAAGTTATGCACAAACATGTTCTAATTGTTTTTATTGTGTAAAAGTACTACAACATAAAAAATTAGGGGGACATGTATGAACGGGCCTGCGCCAGACAGGGCGGGGACGATGGGTAGGCAAAGGTAGGCGACCGCCTAGGGCGCTACTTCATCCTAGGCATAAAAGGGGCGCAAGGAGGCATAGAGTGGGCTGAATTTTCCATTGGAGGGTTGCACTATGTGCCTTATATCAGGTGCAGCCTGTTTGCATTACTGAAAAGGCTCCCAAATGCAAGTATCAGGCACATTAAAGAGCGCACGTGGCACTTTGTAATGCGCCTGATTTTGGGGGGCATGTGGGAGGTGGGGCGCACTAGAACCGTATGAAGCTACAGATTTATAGCTTCGCTACGGCAATTCTAGGCGCATTACAGCTGGAACAGGTAAAGCACTTTCAAAATGGTATACTTGAGCCAGAAATGTCGTCCAAGCACTAGAATGCGCCAGATTTATGATCCGCTGTAGAACGGGATCATAAATCAGGCACACTCTATGCTATAACACAAATTTAAATGCCAAATTTCATACATGTGGCCCTAGGTGTCCCTGTAATCATATTGACCTACAGAGTAAAGTTATCATGTCATTGTTACCGCATGATGAGCTCTGCAAGAAATAACAATAAAAAACATCACTAGGATTGCTGCATTTTGTTTATCCTGCCTCCCAGAAAACGGAATAAAAAGCGATCAATAAGACGTATGTTGTCTATAGTCATACTAATTGGAACATCAACTCATTCCGCAAAAGTCAAGCCTTTACACTTCTCTGTCCGAAGAATAAGAAAAGTATGAACCCTAAAATAGTACCAATAAGTGAACTCCTGCAAAAAATAAGTGAGACATGTATGAAGGAAGGCGCTTCGAAGTGAATTGTTGAATGTCGTCTACGCCTGAATGTATGAAAGTGTTTTTTGTACGATTATAAATAAAAGTCTAAAGTTTGACACGCCTCGCCTATGTGTTAGGCGCATTACTAATGTATAAAGACTATAGATAGGCTGGAAATAAAAGAAAAGTCATTAGAATAGCATGTCAGTGAATAGAAACTATGGTACTGATCTTGGTTGGTGGACCACAGGTCCCAGCAAGACCTGCGGTGTGCTGGCTCTTGCTGTACATAGAATAAAAGGTGGGAGCAGCAAAAATACATTTCAAATTTAATGTAGTAAAAATTGAAAAATCTGAACAACAACATCAGTGGGTTATTTAACATAAAACTAGTTTTAGATTCTATTAAAGGGGTTGTATCATTTCATTAAATGGTCTTCAGAATAAGGGGACAGTGAAAACAAACAACTTTACAATTGGATGTCATTGGCAAAGCTGTCTTGTTTTCACAGGATTCCTTATCTTCTTTTTCTGTAAACACTGTTCCCCAGTGGGTCGGATTCCTCCTCCTTCCTGTTTGGCTGAGGCTCTACTAATTTACATTCTGTCAGGCCCAGGTTTGGAATTCACTGGAGTGGCATTCCTGTCTTTTACTCAGAGTAAGGACCAGCAGGAATTTCACTCTGCACAGCCAGAAGAAACACAATAACACTGAAAGGGCTGCTACAATCAGAAAACAGCAGAATGTGCCTCGATCCCTGCTTTCTTTCACTCAGATTAAGGGGCCTTTAGCAATTTCACTCTGCACACCCAGCAGAAACACACTGCAGCTGTTTCCCTACAATCAGAAAACGCAAAAATTGTGCCATGGTGCCTAACTTCCTGCATAGAAGTGAATCTGTGCCGTTCATAGAAACACTGGATTAAAACTGTAACAAACCTCCAGCTAAGGGAGGAGAAGAGATCATAGAAGACTGAGTTTATTAGAAGACTGTCTAGATTGAAGGGAGTATGTGGTATTTAAAAACACCCTCTTACAAAATAAGACTGCATAGGGAGAGGAACAGTGAGAACAGGGCTCGGGAGCCAACATGAACAGTGAAGGGGGGATGATGTTGTAACAAACGGCGCTAAACAACATAAAGCCGAGGGAACGACGTGACATCCGGGTGTGGATCCTCTGTGATCACCGCAGGCGAGGTGGTAGCTGGAGGACCACGCCCGGGAGCGGAGTCTAAGGGGCCCCTGGTTTTCGCCAGAGCCCGCCCAAAGCGGGATGGACTTGGCTGCGGGACCCCAGGTCGCTACCCCTGACGGGGGCTACCTGCGGACAGCCGAGGGCAGGCACGGAACACAGGAACATAGGAGGGAAAATAAGCAGGGCAGGTAAAACGTACTCAGAACAACAGCAGGATACAGGAGGGATAACTTACACAAAACACCCAGGATAGGCAGGAACTGGAGGGAACACAGCAGGTAAGACCAGGAACCCGTTGCCAAGGCAGGACAAGGACAGGTGCAGAGACATCAGACGTAAAAAGGAGATAGACAGAAGGTCAGGAGCTCAGATGCACAGACACTGAGCCAGCATTCCAGGGTTTAAGTCCAGAGATACTGGCAGGATCAAGATGGATCCAGCAAGACACAGCAACAGACTGCAAAAAACTGACCCAGAGTAAGGGGAAGGACTTCCTCTTATAGCCAGAGGTCAGAGGTGAAGAGGAAGGTGCATAGAACAGGAACCTAATAAATAGGCAGGAAGCTGCCGCGCGCACCCTAGGAGGCACAGTGCACCAACAGGACCCCAGGAAGCAACAGGATAGGACAGGCAAGTACATAGCAGAACACAGGCTGCTGGGACCCCAGCACTGGGAGCCCCAGCAGAGACATGGCAGGCACAGACAGGCCGACGGTCCAAGGCAGGGACCGCGGCATGAACCATGACAGATGTCATCACCCTTCAGTTAAGAAACACCCAGCTGGGAGGGGAAGAAACGCCCCTGGATTTGTAGGGCTGAGGAATTGAAAATACTTTGAAACACACGAACTGAAGAAGCGATACATCTCCTTTAAATTTAAATGCTTTTTACAGGAGATATTTTTATATTTTTTGGACATTATATATTTTTATATTCATTTTATATTATAACATTTTTTATTAAATTTAAATAATTACATTTTATATAGTTTGATAATGATCAGAAATTACTTTTTATTACTGTACTGGTGTAAGTTGAGAAATCAGGGACATTTTTTTCCCAAACAGCAAATCTAGCTCCACTTTGACCCCTCAGGCTCTGACAGACCACATTGAAATAGGTCTGTCTGTTCGAGCAGTAATGTACCTAGTTTTGCAGAACCACATTCATAAATGTATTTAATATTACGTGTGGTGCGACACGTCCCCAGAACCCCCCAAAAACGCCCCCTCATGTTAGGCGCAGTAAAAGGTGTCGAGTCTTAGGCCAGGTTCACACGGCTTAAAATAGACCGTATTTCGGTCCGTAATTACGCGCCGAAGTGCTCAAATTACGGGCTGAAAACGGCCCAGTCATTACGGTAATCCACAGTTCTCATAGAGAACTATGGATTAACGTCTCCTCTCCCTGCTCGCGAATCTGCCGGGCGGGGAGATAATTGACATGTGAATTACCAGCGATGTATACGCGCCGCTAGTAATGCAAGTCTATGGGCCGGCGAGGTGCCGGACCCCGCTCCCGCCCCGCCTCCGTCCACACGGCGTAATTGCGGGGCGTAATTATATCCCGCAGTTAAGCCGTGTGAACATAGCCTTACAAACAATGCGCCTAACACATTCATTAGGCGAGTAAACATCGTAGACTGCTCGCTTAGGCATATTTTATGTATGATTGGGTGAAAAACCAAATCATACATGTCTGCCTAAATCCTTACACAGCTCAACATACAGAAAAGTAAAAAAATGTAGGGTTCTCAGAATATAACAATATAAAAACACATAAAAAAAAAAAGCAGTTTGATTATGTAAGCATAGTAAAACAAAAAACAATATAAATTTGGTATCATCATAATTAGACTGAACAATATATCAAAATTAACACATAGGGTGACATGTATGAAAACTGTCTAGGTCTAAAACACACTTTGTTGTTCATAGCAACCAATCAGAACATCCCCTTTTCATTTTTCCAAAACGACTATAGAAATGAATTGGGGGCTCTTGATTGGTTTTCCCTATGGGCAACAAAAGTGAATTTTGGTACCTAGACATTTTTACAATCATATGTGGCTCATAATTTTACTACACGGGTGGAACATGTAAAACAGTAAATTGGAGCTGGGAAATATTTTGGGCCCCCAGTTGATTCTTGGGACCTACCATACAGCAACTTTGCGTGACTGCACATACTGGACATGATTCTTCTTCTGTGCTTCTTGCCTTCTGCCTCTCTTACTCTGCCTTGCCTTTCTCCCTCAAAAGTAGCCCCAGCCATGGGTCAACCTAAGGTTTACCAAGCTCCCATGTGGGTCAATCTGAGCCTGACTGAAAAAAATTAAACGCAAAAACAATGGCAAACTTGCTGTTTTTTTTCCAATGTCATGGCCCAAAGCTTAAATTTTTAAATACCTGTGGATCCAAAATGCAAACTACACCCCTAGATGAACTCCCTCAGGGGTATTGATTTTTAAATGCGATAACTTCTGCAAGGTTTTACATGTACCAGTGCTTTGAGGTTATTTAAATGTGAGATGGCACCCACCAACTACTTCACAAAATCAAAACTTCTAAGGCCAAATAGCACTTCTTCCCTCCCAAGCCATGCCATGTGTACCTGGAAGAATTTCATTACATATTTTGCCGAACTTTTACTCCAACATTCCTTATAAAAATGAAAAATTTTCAGGTAAAATTGCATATTATTGAAAAAAAATAAATTCTTCATTTTCATGGCCTAATGCTAAAAAAAATGTGTGAAACTCCTGTGGGCTCAGTATACTTGCAAGACCCCTGGATGTATTCCTTGAGGGTTGTAGTTTCAAAATTAGGTCTTTTAGGAGTGTTTATTAAGATTTAGCACCTAAGGTCTCGGTATGCTTAAAATGGTGTCTAAAAAATATCCTAATATAAAAAAGACCCAAAATTCCAGGTACTCCTTCAATTCTGAGATCTGTGGTTGAGTCAAATAGCGCAGTAAGGTCACAGATTGGATGTTTCTGAAAACAACAGAATCGAGAGGATTAATATTGAGTTGTGTTTCTTTGTTATCATATAATGTGTTCCAGGAAAAAATTGATTCAATTTGAAAATCTGCAAAACAAGTAAAATTTGAGATTTCTGTGAAACACTAAAAGGATTAACAAAAATCCTAAATGCTGTTTTGAAGACTTTGAGAGGTGCAGTTTTTTGAATGGAGGGATATATAGGAGTTACTTAATAACACTTCTCTCAAAGTCATCACCAAAAAAAACTCTACCAAAATCTTTAAATAATTACCAAATTTTATTAAACAAAGATAAAACAAATCAATAACACATAAAAAAGAGAAAACTCAAACTACATATAGCTAAAAAATGGTGGTGCCATAGAACACTGATACCCATTAAGCCAGGTGTTGGAGGAAACCTACACTGGGGTCTCTTGTGCTGCTCACCGGGTGGGTATACTTCCTATTTTTAGGCTTTATTGTGGTAATTATTTATCAGTATGAATTTTTATACACTATTTTTACCATATAAATATGTATACACCTTAGTGGGCATCAGTGTTCTATAGAACCATTTTTCTGCTATCTGTAGTTTAATTTTTATATTTTTTTGTGTTATTGATTTGTTTTTTCTTGGTTCAATAAAATTTGGTAATTATTTAAAGATTTAAGTAGAGGTTTTTTTTGGCAATGGTTTGATTATTTGGTTCTACCATTTATTTTTATTTTTGATCTATTGGCGTTCCCCTCAAAGCCATGTCAGAACTGACATCTGGCCTGTGTTTGACATTTTCTTGAAAACTTGAAAAAGTAGAAGTTAAAAGGTTCATATGCCTCCTTATGTCCTAAAACATAAAAATACGTTTAAAAAATGTTGCCAACATAATGTAGACATAAGGTAAATGCAAGTATTAAACTATTTTGTGTGGTATGACTATCTGCCATACACACAGAAATATTAACATTTTGTAACCCGCAGAATTTTCCAGATCTTCACAAAATTTTTATATTTTCTACAGTTAGACTGTATAGGACAACATTTATCAAGTAACTTAAAGCACAATATGTCATGAAAAAACAATCTCTAAATTGCTTGGATAGGTAAAAGCATTAAAAGTTATTCCCACATAACGTGATACAAATCAGACTTAAAAAGTGGGACTCTGTCAGAAAAGCCAATATTGTGTATGCCATAAAATGTTCCATTTTAGAATGATAGGAGTAAATAATAGTGAATATAGCAAAAATCTAGTTTACTTAGTTTACACAAGTCAGAAGTTTAATCTGTAGTATCCTATATATAGGTGTCAACTTCATTGAATTTTGCCCACAGCACACCGGATTTGCCCTGACAGAGCTCTCTTCCCAATATCTCCTCAGATTAAAACACCTTCAGTGGTGACGGAAACATGGTGGAAGTAGAATACTTTGTTAAAACTAAGAATTACTGGAAGCACATATAGGGACACTTCTATTAAAAGGTTGATTTTTTTTCAGGTAGAGAGCACAACTGGGACTTCTGCTAGTTGACATAAATTGCAGCTGGTACACTAAGCTCCCATGGGTTTACTTACCAGTTTATTCCATATTCTTTTCTTGTTAATGTTATGAAACATTTGATCACTGATTTAGTTTTTTAAGGAATTTCCTACATCCGTTGAGCTGTGCCAACATTCCATCTGGTTATAGGAAAAATAGGGAATATTCATAAATAGACGTATACTTTTTTGCAAAACTATCTTTGTCATTTCCATATCTCCCATTGACTTCGGGGGAGAATGATTATTCATGCTTTTCCAACAATCTAGAAAAAGGGACTAGCTATCCCCATTTCCATTATTACTGGGTTTCCAATGGTCAGGCTCAAATTAGACATTTATAGCATATTGTATTAGTATGCCATAAATGTCTCTAGAAAAGAAATCGCTTTATATGCAATTCTCTAATGACTTAATTGCCAACCATTAGTCACAGACTACTGTTTATTAGGTAACTGCAGTTAAAGAGACATCCTGCAAGGAGACAGTTTTTTCATGATAATTCTTCCTATCATTTCCCTCCTAGCATGGCAATGGTGAAAAAGAAGTAGTGAAGTTTCTTGCTCTTAGATAATTGAACCCTATCTTTCCTTGCAAATGCCGGTAGTGCATCAACAATTTATAGCACCAACATTTGAGTAGTATAGAAAGTGACTACACAAGAGTATACAAATATAGTGATGTTTTAGCCTGATGCTGGGCAATATACTAAAATTATTCTTGTGCTGTCTAGAAAGCCCTGCAATTGTACAGGTAATAACTTCAGGAAACACATTTACAAACACATTTTGTCTAAAACTGCATCAGATTTTTACACAAGCCTGAAAAGTAGATAAAGAGAACAAAATTAAATGAGTCAAAATATGAGATTTGGTGATTTATTTATTGAGACAAAAGATCTAATATCATATATCTGTGAGTGGCAAAAACATGTGAATCTTCTGTCTTCGTATCTGGTATAACCTTATTGTGTAGCAATAACTACATCTAAATGTTTCCAGTAATTGTTGATTAATCTAGCATCGGCTTTAAGAAATTTTAACCCGTTCCTCGCTACAAACCAGCTTCATCTCTGTTATGTTGGTGGGTTTCCTCCCATGAACTGCTCACTTCGGGTCCTTCCACAACATCTGTATTGGAGTAAGGTCTAGACTTTGACTTGGTCATTGCAAAACTTTAACTTTATTCTTTTTTTAACTATTCTTTGGTAGCACGACTTGTGTGCTTAGGGTCATTGTCTTTCTTCATGACCCACAGAAAGATGTCCTGGCATTTTCCTTTAGAATATGCTGGTATAGTTCAGAATTCATTGTTCTATCAATTAGGTCATGTCGTTCTATCACTACTATGTTTCACAGATGGTAAGTTTTGTTCCTTTCTCTAAATACAACACAACTCAGTTAAATCAGAAAGCTCTATTTTAGTCTCATTCATCCACAAAACATTGTTAAAACAGCTGTTGGGCTTGTCTATGTGATCTTTAGCAAACTTCAAATGGACAGCAATGTTCTTTTTGGAGAGCAGTGGCTTTCTCCTTGCAATCCTGCCATGCACACTGTTGTTGTTCAGTCTCCTCCTGATGGTAGATTCATGAATGTTAACATTAGCTAACATGATAAAGGCCTTTAGTTGCTTAAAGGGGATGTACCGCCTTCTTAGGTTCGTCTATTCATACTGCTCCTCAGCTTCTGCAACTCAGAATGCAGGGGTGTATGTTTCTTCCCCCCCAGCTGGGTGGACATCATCCCCCCTTCACTTTCATTCTGGCTCCCGAGACCTCCCCCTGACCCCCCCCCCCCGCCTCTCTGAGTCCACATGTCACTGTGTCTCTTCCCTATATCATAGATTTTAAGAGCCTGTATACATTACCACAGGCTGCATTCATTCTAGGACTGAGCACTGATCTCTGTCTACCTCTCCAGCTGGAGATTTGTTACAGTTGAATCCGCTTTTTATGAATGGCACAAAACTTCCCTCTATAGTATGAGAGGGCAGGGGATCGACATACAATTTGTGCTGTTTCCTGATTGTAGAAGCTCTGCAAACTGTTATTCTGTTTCTTCTGGCCTGTGCATAGTGAAAAATGTGCCGGTCCCGATTTACTTTGGTGAAAGGCAGGAATCAAGCTCCGTTTGAATAAGCATCGGGGCAGAACATATGTAAATGAGCCTCAGCTAGTGAAGTGAAAGAGGATTGGATCCGACTAGCACTGGATATTCATGTAAACAGAAACAAAGATAAGGGATCCTGTGATAACAAGACAGCTTTGCTAACGACATCCAATTGCAAGTTGCTTGTTTTAACTGTCCCCTTATTCTGAAGACCATTCAATGAAATGATACAACCCCTTTAAAGCTTACCTTGGGTTCCTTTGTGACCTCGCAGATTATTATACACTTTGCTCTTTGCATGATCTTTTTTTGGTCGACCACTCTGGGGAGGATAATAACAGCCTTGAATTTTCTCCATTTATAGACAAACGGTCAGACTGTGAATTGGTCCAGAGTTGGTGAAGAGTCCAAACTCTTTAGAGATTTTGTTTAACCTTTTCTAGCCTTATGAGCATCAACAAGTCTTCCTCTGAGATCCTCAGAAATGTCCTTTGTTCATGCCCCCGATCCCTTACCACAAACATGAACTTGTGAGATCTGACTTGATAGGATCGTGTGTTTTTAAATAAAACAGGTCCACCATTACCCCTCCTCGACACCTGTCATCCTATTGACTGGAAAAAAATGACTCCAATTTTACCTTCAAATTATCTGCTAATCCTAAAGATTCACATAATTTTGCCACATATATGTAATAATGGATCATTTTATTCAATAAATAAAATGACCAAGTCTGATATATTTGAATCATTGGTTTGATTTGGCACTTAGCACTTATGTTGAAATTTGATGTAATTTTAGGTCAAATTTAGGCATGAATAAAGAAAATTCTTAAATTTTCAGAAACCACCATATATCTCTAAACATTACAGAGAGTTATTGTGGTGCTAAGAGTTTTTTTTTCCATAGTTACATGTGTTGCCACATTAACAATCTGTCTGCCAAATAATAGCAACAAAAGTGAATCATTCAATAGCTTACTAGTGATAGAAATGTAAGATTAAAATAAACATTATAATGCCAGCAATTCCCAACATGCGAATGCAAACTAGGCAACATTATTTATTCAATACTTATGAGTAGAGTGATATATTATACATCTCCATAATGAACAGTGAAGACAGAACATAAACATATATGTCTATAAAGAAATATAACTAGTGCTTTGGATTCAGGTCCATATCAAAAGCAGCCCAAATCTAAGTTATTTGATTTAGGCCAGCCTGAATCTCATTTTGGCCAGGACTTCCAAGTACACATTAACGTGTCATAGTAACGTGAAGTGATGTTGTACCAAAAGTAACACCACACCAGGAATGCTAGGGGAACAGAGCGTGGAACAATAAATTATCTAGTAAAACTTTAAAAAACCCTGACCTTAAATGAGTTGTCCACCTCCTGTAAAAATAACAAAAGCATCTTCTGGGGCCCCACTAAAATAAAAAAAACTTAAACTTACCTTTCTCCAGTCTCTGCTTACAGCACTGCATCTCCCCGGTCTTTTGTTAACATTTTGTCACTTCCGAATGGGGGTGTTACATCTACAGCCAATCAGCCAATCACGTGCCGCTAATTTACAGGACCTTCTCCCAAGCATTCTTTGGATCATCCAAATGGTCACTGGAGAACTTCAAACGGGCCTGGCCATGTGCTGGCGTGAGCAGGGGAGCCTGTGTGACCTGCAGGATTGTAATCCATGACAGCGTAGTGTGTTACTAGCAGTAATCTTTGAGACTCTGGTCCCAACTCTATTCAAGTCATTGACCAGGACCTCCTGTGTAGGTAGTTCTGGTCTAATTCCTGACCTTTCTCAGAATCATCCTTACCCAATGAGGTGAGATCTTGCATTGAGCCCCAGACCGGGGAAGATTGGCAGCCATGTTGTGTTTCTTCCATTTTCTAATAATTGTGCCAACAGTTGTTGCCTTCTCACCAAACTGCTTTCCTCTTGTCTTGTAGCCCATCTCAACCTTGTGCAGGTCTACAATTTTGTCCCTGGTGTCCTTAGGCAGCTCTATGGTCTTGGATGGACAGGGATCTTTTATACAGATAACGAGTTCAAACAGGTGCAATTAATGCAGATAATGAGCAGGGCTTCCTAAAGAAAAACTAACAGGTCTTTGAGAGACAAATTTCTCGTTGGTTGGTAGGTGATCAAAAACTTATTTCATGTTATAAAATTCTCATTAATTTATTAATATTCATACAATGGGATTTCTGGATTTTTTTTCCACATACAGTTCCCTATCAATCACACATAAACAGAGTAATATAATATATGTAGCATAACATTTATATACAGTACATGTTTTTAGAGCATATGGTCTCATCATACTACACAAATATAAACCAAAAAGAGTGTAGTTTTAACAAATTTCTGGTCAGCATATGTCAGTCTACCTTTTTAACTTTAGTCAAAAGCATAGTCAGCAACGTTTGAAATACAATTACCGTAGATCCTGCAACAGGAGTCAACAGTATGTATGTAAATTTGTAGGCATACCTTTAGGAAATCTGTTCAACAATATAGTTTAATATATACCCCAAAAGCAGAGGGAATAACACCTATGTTTCTGCTTTGGATTTTCTAACTGAATGCATTTTTATTTTTTATGTTTTTTCTTATTCTAATTTGGAATTAAAGTGGATAACAAAGAGAAAGAAAGAGAGTAAGTGGGGTATCCATATAATGGCTTGATTGGGTCGAAAGCAGCCATTAAACTATAAGACAATAAAAATCTACTTACCTGAAATTGCGCAGAATTAAATTGGTTAACTTTGTGCTGCCCTTCATTGGAAAATGCAGATTAAGTAGCAATAATAAATAAGCAAGCATAAACCCAAATTACCATCATGTGTACTATAAAACCCCTTGGAAACCATACCAGCTTTGTACGCAGCAATGACTAGATATTTTACTTGAATTCTTTTGTTCTTTGGAGGTAGAATCATTTCTCACAGAGCGGTATTTTTTTAGATTTACAGTTTTAAGGTTGAGGGAAAAAAGAGTGGAGAAGTTATTTTTTAGCCACTTTAGATAGAACGCCAACGCTCAGGTGTGGTTATCAATATGCTAATGTTTGAGGCTCCTCTTTTCTTCTGGCAGATATTATTAAGTAGAAGATCTTAAAGGGGCTTGCTCATCATGCAGTTTCACAGAGCCACAGTCAGCTTTAGGCTCATACTTCCTGAGCAGGCTGTGGGTGGTTCTGCAGCAGTGATTGGCATATCAGCGCTGCTGTTCCTAGCTGATAGTGTTACACTGAGATAACTGCAGGTGATTTAAAAAGTGTAGCACAAAAGACTACAGAGCTCTAAGCAGTGAGAGCTTTTCATTTAGTTAGGTAAACTACATTGCTATAGATAAGACTCTGCAGGGAGAGACTCACCATGGACAGACTGACTTACTGACGGTGAGACATAAGTGATAGCAGGGAGAGTTGGGGAGAGGTGGTTGGTAACCAGAAAAAACTTGTCTAGCCTATGAAGAGATAATATTTTCTTTGTCTCCTGAGCAAACCAAAATCTAAACAACAATGTATTTGGTAATAGTCCTCATTTAACCTTCCCAACATGTTCAAAGCTAATCATTGTGGTGAGAAAACCCCTTTGAATTCTTAGCTAAAGAATTAAATGGACAAGTGCAGATTGTATACTTTATCCGTAGTAGATATTTAGTATTTCAATTCTTACATCTAGTCATGATATTTTCTTGTAAATTTTGCTGCTCAGTCTGCAAGCCATTCAATCTAATTGGCATATATGTGTGTATTATCTTATTTTACAGGAATACATCTTTAACTTTAGCAAATTTTTCAGTGTCTACCCTTGAAACTGATACTATAAGAATATCCTTTGTGACCAGCACCTTGGGGATAAGTGGAAACAGAGAGAAACATCAATTATTCCATATTAATTGACTACCAATGTCCTTACCTTTAAAGCAATGTCTATTGTTATCATAACATTTTTCGTGAGAGAATCCATTCTGAGTAAAAGCTGAGGAAAAAAAGTCTTTATTTATAGGGCTCCTTCTCCAGTGAAGAAAAGTGCAACTTTGCTAGTCCCCCTTGGTGCTAAAAACCTCCTAATTTTAGATTGAATATAGACTTCTGATTTTGTGTTTTGCTGAGGGCAAAATACCATGAATCTTTCCCTGTTTATTGGCATAAAAAACTGCATGACAGTTATTCGACTATGACAAGATCTAATAAACTTGGAGGAAAACTGCTGAAGAGGAAATCTGATAAAACAATTTTTTTAATTGGGGGATAAGTCCAAATTTTATACAAATTGCACCATTATTTCAAGTGTCACACAAACATTCTGTGGTAGATTTTAATAATGGAGTAATGTGAAACATGACTTTACTTGGCAAAAGGGTTCAAATTTGTTTGGCGATCAAGACACTTTGCACACAATTTTGGGTGCCTCTTTTCTGTCTGAGGGGATGCCAGGTGCAATGTATGCAGCTTATTGCACTTGGTATTCCCACCTATGGTGGCTTTGAAATTTCAGATACACTGTATGTGAACTTACCCAGTCAGATGCGGAGAGCTCTTACTACTGGCACTGAAGCAGAAATATGCTTCTTAAGGGGGTTGCTCACTGCAAACATTAGCTTTCAACATGAAGGGACAGATAAATGAAGACTTTTTCTAAATATATTGATCTTTTGATATTGTCCTGGTCAGGAGATAAAAGAGATTTCATCTCCTTTGAGTGCACACAAGTTTCTCTGGTTACCATGCATATGTCCCTTCCTGATTAGACAGAGAGCAGGGAGTGAAATCACCATGGACTGGGTAGCAGACTCTTTATCTCTAACAAGATTAGCTTTTGTTTTCAGATAAGTAAAAAACAATTGTATCATCCATTAGATCACTTGTAGCTTTGTTTACTGAAGATTAAATCTCCTGCACTTATGTCTTTGTAATGTCTCAGCTAGTTTTAGGGGAGCTAAATATGAATATCACTGTTATGGAACCACCCACAGCCTGATGAAGCAGAGTAAGTGAAAAGCTGTTTGTGACTTTGTGAATATGCATTGTGAGAAAACCCATTTAAGGAGATCTAATTCGACTGTAAATTCACCTTTCCTCACTGCTCTCAAAAGATGTATGACTTAGTTGTTATGTAGGAGCTCCTAATCCTTTTAAGGGCTCGTTCACACGGCTTATTTCAAACGGATTTGCCGCCGTAATTTACAATGTAAAGTCCATTCCGAAGATCATTTAGAAATAAGTAACAGGCCATTTAATATTGCTTTCAATGGGAAATACGTATTTCCATGCCATATTGCTCCGCGGATTTGTGGCCGCAAAACGGACGGAAAAACAATGGTCCTGTCACTTATTGTGAGCCGATTTCGTGGCGACGGATTCACCCCATTAATGAATGGGTTTGTAAATCCCTCACAAAATACTGCCACACTTTAGTGACAAGCTGAGTTCATAGTTTCATAGTTTTCATAGTTTGTAAGGCTAAAAAAAGACAAGTCTCCATGGCGAGCGGTTCAACCTGTGTGGCTAAGTGTTGATCCTGTAAGAAGGCAAAAAACCCCATGAGGTAGAAGGCCAAGTGTCCTAATTTTATGTGAAAAATTCCTTCCTGACGCCCAATCTGCAATCAGAAAAATCCCTGGATCAATGACACCATGCTCCTGAATCCTAGGTCACTATAACTGTTATATTATTAACGACTCCAGAAATGCCATCCAAACCCTTTTTGAACTCGTTATATGAATTCAACCATGAGCAATTCCCTCATGGCAGAGAATTCGCATAGTCTCACTGCATCTTACAGTAAGAGAATCCCTTTCTATGTTTATGTAGAAACTTTCTTTCCCAAGACGTAAAGGATGCCCCCTTGTCGCTAGATACAGCCCCTGTGTATTAATAAATCTTGGGAAGAGATCTCTATATTATGACCTTTGATGTATTTAAACATATTTATATTACGTCCCCCCTGAAGCCTTCTTTTCTCTAAACTAAATAACCCTAATCTTGCTAATCTTTCTGGGTACTGTATCGCACCCAGGTCCTTTATTATTTTTGTTGCCCGCCTTTGTAGCCTGTTCAAGCTCTACAATGTCTTTCCTGCTTCACTGTTTCCCAAAACTGTACACAATTCCATGTGTGGTCTAACCAGTGACTTGTAAATGTGAGAATAATGTTCACATCATGTGGTCATCTATGGTGCCCCTTTACTGCACCCCATGATCCTATTATGCTTTGGCTGCTGGCTGCCTAACACTTGCTGCTACAATTAAGTTTACGTCCACCAGGATTCCCAAGTCCTTCTCCATGACACTTTTACCCATTGTTTTTTCCATTTAACATGTAATCATGTAATGGATTTCTCTTCCTCCATGTGCATAACCTTGGGCATTTATCAGTGTTAAACCTCAATCTGCCATTTCCCTGCCCAGGCCTCCAACTTATCCATATCCCTTTGTAATAACATATTATCCTCTATTGTGTTGATTACTTTTCATACTTAGTATCGTCTGCAAAGATCGAAAATTCTACTGTGTATTCCCTGTGTAAGATCATTAATGAAAATGTAAAGAGGATAGGGCCCAATACTGACCCCTTGGTACCCCACTAGTAACAGCGATCCAGTCTGAGTATTTTACCTTTAAATTACTACCCTTTGTTTTTCTATCAGTGAGCCAGTTACTTACCCACTTGCACACATTTCCCCCATCCAAGCATTCTCATTTTATTTACCAACCTTTTATGTGGCACCGTATCAAATGCTTTAGAAAAATCTAGATATAGACATCCAGTGCCTCACCCCGATCCATTTTAGCACTGACTTCCTCATAGAAGCTGATGGAAATTTTCGACAGGGCCGATCCTTCATGAACCCATGCTGGAACGGCGTTATACATGTATTTTCAGTGAGATACTCCAGGATAGCAAACTCTGAAAAAAACCTTCAAACATTTTACCTACAACAGAGGTTAAGCTTACTGGCCTATATTTTCCTGGATCACTTTTTGACCCCTTTTTGAATATTGAACACTTTGAACAATTTGAACACTTATTTCACACTGATTTTCAACTGATTTCGGAACGGATTTACGATCGGAAATCCGACGTGAATCCGTTCTGAAATAAGCCGTGTGAACGAGCCCTAACTATGGTCTTGCAGTGTGGAGCTTCAGTTGTACTGGGATAAGAAATATCTCTTGTGGGGATTGCTCAATATATATTTGGTCATTTCCAGTATGACATTCATAAAAGGGTAGAGGAAAAAAATAAGAAGACCTAAAGGGTGCATGAACTTGGGGCACAATATGGCAGAAGCTAAGACCCAGTGCAGTAAGGATGCAGAACAGAGTGGAGTCAGAACATTACAGATCAACATTGCTATTGAGAAAAAGGGGGCCTAATCTATCAAGGCACGTGGGTATTGTAATACTTTTTTTTCAGACATTTTAACACAGTGGATTTACAGTTAGGGCTTTTTGGTTGTTGAGATAGAAGATGCAGTTTGGGCTACTGTGTCATGGCTCACTTGAGGCAGAAGAGGGGTCCTCTTGGTCACATGAGGTATTTGGTGTATGTCTTAGTTCAGGAGAATCATCTAAGGACTCTCCTGGTTTTCACCCTTTAACCTTTATACAAGGCTCTGATCTTCACCAAAGGGGACGTCCTAATCACTTATCCTTGATAGAGTCTGACACGACAACAGCGGACCTTCGAACGCAATGCAAAAAGTGAATGCAAAAGTATAGGCAGTTAGGCAAATAGTCAGTGTAGGTAGAGTTCTTGCCAGATTATAGAAGATGGTGCAGACAAATAGCAAGGTCAAAAACAAAGCTTGAGGCAGAACTAGTACACACAATAAAGAAATACTGAACAACAATGAAACTGCTAATGTCAGATGAAGCTAAAAGGGAGGTATCTCTATAAGGGGGAACAAACGAATGGCCCGCTCTGGCCCTTTAATCCACTTGCACCCACGCACGCTCACTAGAGGGTAACAGAGGACCAAATAGAGGAAGGGCCACCCAAAAGAGAAGCCAAAGCAGAGAAGGCGGAAAACACTCAGAGCAGTGAAGAGGCAAACGGATGACATAATGATGGCTTTCTTTTTTTTCTTTTTCTGATTTTCCTTTTTCTCTCTCTTTATTTACTTATTATTTTATACATTCTTTTTTTAAAGCCCTAACAATGTGCTCTCTGCCCAAATGCTTAAAAAAATGCAACTGTGGCCAAAAAAAGCGCATCATTATTTTATACATTGTACTTCACATGATGTCATTAAAAGACCTTTGGTAAGTATTTTAACATTAAAAAAAAATTCTGTGTTCGTGACTTTTGCCTATAACTAAGGCTGACATAGTCCCAGTTGCAGAGGCAATGCCAACTCCTAAAATATACTGCAAAGCTGATCTGTATCTGCAGCTACCAGTCACTTGGCGGTTATGTGATCACCAGCATTGAAGCAGGAAGCGTCATGGCTGCTTCCATGTATACATCGCTCAGGAAGTCAATGGCAGGAATAAACCTTCTCTAAAGGAAGTCTGGCTGTCTCTTACTTCTGGCTTCCAACTCTTTTAGCTTCAACATTTCTGTGCAGCTGTAGACTGCAAATAATGTAATAGAACAGGAGAACAGAAACACTATGGGAAATCATCTCAGATTACAAATAGAAAGTGAGTACTAGCAAACAAGATGAGACACAAGAGGAATGGAAAAACAAATATATCCTAAAACCAGTAAACTGTTTTTGGAAAGTAGCAGATTTTATTCATAGTATAACATAACTGTATGATAAATGATGTCCACTGCATAATATATTCAAAACGAACCATATAAATTCAAAAAGATCAGCCTTGCTGTTCCACGTTATTTAGCCAGACAGAAAGATTCAAAGGTCCAGATGTGTGAAAGTGTCCTTGTGGAAAGTGTCTTAGGTAGTGCTGTGCCAAAGCTGAATTAATACCGTATATACTCGAGTATAAGCCAACCCGAGTATAAGCCGAGGCACCTACTTTTGCCACAAAAACCGGGAAAGCTTATTGACTCGAGTATAAGCCTAGGCTAGAAAATGCAGCGGCTACTGGTGAATTTTAAAAATAAAAATAGATACCAATAAAATTACATAGGCAGATATAGGCAGTTTAATGTCCCCCATAGGCAGGTATAAGTCCCCCTAGGCAGGTTATAGGCAGGTATAGGCAGGGTTTAAAAACCCCAATAGGCAGGTTATAGGCATGTATAGGCAGTTTAATGTCCCCCATAGGCAGGTTATAGGCAGGTATAGGTAGCCATATGTCCCCATAGGCAGGCTATAGGCAGGTAATTGCCCCCATAGGCAGGTTATAGGCAGGTATAGGTCCCCTTAGGTAGGTTATAGGCAGATATAGGTCGTTATAGGCAGGTATAGGTCTCCCTAGGTAGGTTATAGGCAGGTATAGGTCATTAGAGGCAGGTATAGGTCGATATAGGCAGGTAGAGGTCCCCCTAGGTAGGTTATAGGCAGGTATAGGTCGATATAGGCAGGTATAGGTCGTTATAGGCAGGTATAGGTCATTATAGGCAGATATAGGTCCCCCTAGGTAGGTTATAGCCAGGTATAGGTCATTATAGCCAGGTATAGGTCGATATAGGCAGGTATAGGTCGTTATAGGAAGGTATAGGTCGTTATAGGCAGGTATAGGTCCCCCCAGGCAGGCTATAGGCAGGTCCCCCTAGACAGGCTATAGGCAGGTATAGGTCCCACTAGGCAGGCTATAGGCAGGTATAGGCAGGGTTTTAAAACAAAAAAAACCCCACTTACCTCGCTCCCCGCTGCTCCGCCCCCCCGTCTGCTCTCCTGCATCTTCTCGGCACAGGCGGGTGATGTCATTAAGCCGCGCACGCAGCGTGATGACACACACTGCCTGTGCCGGAAACTCCGGACGGCCGCGAGTCTGCGGCCGCCCGGAGTGCACTGCGGAGCACGGAGCGCTTGCGCTCTGCTCCGCAGTGCTATCTCTTCACCTGTATGCGCTCCAGAGGAGTCGCATACAAGTGAAGAGAAAGCCGACAGCGCACGGGCCACCGCAGTACCTGGACGCTGTCGGCTGTACTCGGCCTTCAGTTATATGCGCTCCCTGAGGAGCCGCATATAGCTAAAGCGTCCCTGTCGGCACTCGGCCCATCACAGCGCCCGAGTGCCGACAGTGACTCGAGTTTAAGCCAAGGGGGGATTTTTCAGCACATTTTTTGTGCTGAAAAACTCGGCTTATACTCGAGTATATACGGTACTTATGTTTGAAAGTGTCTCTTGGCATTACATAAATGTGTCACGTTGTAAGACAAACAACTGCCGTGCGCCAAAAAAGTGTCTTAGCCTCGCCAATTTGAAAATGGCAAGCATAACAATGCATGAACTGCAACACTTTTTGGCATGAGAGCTACATAAATGTGTCTTATCATACAAATTAGCATAGACACAACGCCTGAAAAGTGGCTCAGACAAAAGTGTCGTTCTTATCGAAAGAATTAATTTTGTTTGGCACAAATGGATTAGGAATAAGTTGAATATGGTGCACACTATTATTTCTGTGGTAACCTACAACAGAAAAGTGGCGCAACAACTTTCAAACATCTGGGCCACAGTGTTTCCCATATCCTTAAAGGGGTTTTTCCACCATAGACTTTGTTGGCATATCAATAGGATATGCCACAAAGTCAGATAGTTTCGATTCTCACCACCACCTGCACCTATCTTGGTGATGGGCTCCTGGAAGTATTAGCTCAGAATGGAGAGCCAGCTGTATTGACACATGACTCTCCATTCTGTTCTATGGGAGTTGTGACTGCAGCTGAGCACCAGGTAGGCACTATTAAGGTTCTTAGATGTGATTCTTATTTATTCAGCTTAGCTTCTAACTGTGGTTTCTGAGCCAGGATTAGTTAATTTTTTGTAGATGTCAGAAAAAAATGTTACAAAGGAATCTGACTTACACAGCTTTTGAAATTTGGCAGGCTGTGATGTTGAGTCAATTACCAGGATCAGGTGCATATAATGGCAAATTTGTAACATGGTAGATAATGTTGGAGAAAGACAGAATCCAACTTACAACCCTGGAGGTCAATTGTCCCATGCAAGAGGAAGAATTCCTTCCTGATTCCAAGTTTGGCAGTCAGAACAAATCCCCGGATCATCATCCCATCTTTAGAATCAAGTAATCATTACTTATAATAAATATATTTTTCAAGAAAGGCATCTAAACCCTTCTAGAATTTGCTCAATTAATCCATCATCAAAACTTTTTATGGCAGTCATTTCTATAGTCTCAACACTATTACAGTAAAGAAACACCATCTATGATGAAACTTTCTTTCCTCTAGACATGGAGGATGCTCTCTACTCATGATTGTGATCCTAAGTGTAAAAAGATAATGGAAGAGATCTGTCCTTTCACATATTTGTACTTAGTAATTAAATCAATCCTAAGCCATATCGTTCTAACGTTTTTCCAAGCTGAATAATTCCAAGTTTGATAACCTGTTTTGGTACTACAATCCACCCATGTCCTTAACCAACTTGGTCACAGTTATCCTCATCTGCACCTACTCCAGTCCAGCTATGTCCTACTTATACACTGGTGCCCAAAATTGTACACAATATTCCACACATGGTCTCACCAACTGTTTTTCTTAAGAGCATCTATGCCTCTTTTAATGCAACCCATGATTTTTTGTGCCTTGGAAACAGCTGGCTGGCATAGGTTACTAAATTTAAGACTACTGTCCACCAATACTCCGATTTTTTAGCAGTACTTATTCCCAATGTCATTTTATTTAGTACATAATTGAATATTTTGCTTCCTCAGCCCAAATGTATAACCTTACATTTATCCACATTAAACCTAATTTGCCATTATCCACTCAACTCTTCAACTTTCTAAAATCCCTGCCTAATATTCTATTATCCTTCTCTGTATTAATTACTTAACAAACCTTTGAATTATTACATATTGCAATTCTACTCTGCAAGCCATCGAAAAAAAGGATGTCATTAATATATATATTAACCCCTTACCAACACTTGACGTACCAATACGTCATAGTTGGTAAGGGGTTCCCGCAAAGTGACATACTGGTTAGTCATGAACAATGTGCTGGCTCATAAGCACAGGACGCACGATGAGCGCAGGGAACCAGCTGTATATTACAGCTGGCTTCATGCACTCTTGGCTGCGTCCGATTAACCCAGGGGCGTCGCTAGGCTGTTTTATTCGGGGCTCGGGCCCCGAATAAAACCCCCTGTACCCTGAGTCTCCCGGGCTCCAGGCCTCTGCGCTGTGCCTGGAGCACCGACTGGCTCTTCAGCTGCATGTGCTGAGGGCTTCTGTGGGGCAGAGAGCGAGTGCTCCCTGCCCCGCAGACAGTGTCGGACCCGCAGGTCCTACACCACGAGGCTGCCGGGTCCTCACAGCACTGAGGATCCGCCGCGGCGCCGTGCGCCTCAGCCGGCAGCGTCGCGATGACATCACATCATCGCGATGCTGCCTGTCCTCGGGCGCACTGCGCGTCATAGGCCGTGCGCCCGAGGAGCTGCCGGAGGAGCGCGGGCTGAAGAGGACGGAACGCGCTCGCCGGGGGGAACTAAGGTGAGTATTAATGTTGTTATTTTTATAGCGTTTACCTGCCTCAGTGCCCCTATAAACTGCCTGTGCCCCTATAATGCCTGCCTGTGGCCCCCATAACCCTGCCTGTGCCCCTATAATGCCTGCCTGTGGCCCCCATATCCCTGCCTGTGACCCCCATATGCTGCCTGTGGCCCCCATATCCCTGTCTGTGGCCCCCTATATACTGCCTGTGCCCCTATAATGCCTGCCTGTGGCCCCCATATGCTGCCTGTGCCCTTTTATACCTGCCTGTGACCCCCATATACTGCCTGTGACCCCCATATACTGCCTGTGCCCCCATTTACTGCCTGTGCCCCCATATCCCTGCCTGTGGCCCCCATATCCCTGCCTGTGGCCCCCATATGATGCCTGTGCCCCTATATACCTGCCTGTTGCCCCTATATACCTGCCTGTGCCCCCATATACCTGCCTGTGCCCCCATATACCTGCCTGTGCCCCCATATACCTGCCTGTGGCCCCCATATACTGCCTCATTGCCCCATATACTGCCTCAGTGCCCTTATATACCTGCTTGTGGCCCCCATATACTGCCTCAGTGCCCCCATATACTGCCTCAATGACCCTATATACCTGCCTGTGGCCCCACTGCCTGTGCCCCCTATATACTGCCGTTGGCCCCATATACCTGCCTGTGGCCCCTATATACTACCTCAGTGCCCCAATATACTGCCTGTGGCCCCATATACTGCCTCAAAGACCCTATATACCTGCCTGTGGCTCCATATACTGCCTGTGCCCCCCTATACCTGCCTGTGCCCCCCTATACCTGCCTGTGGCCCCTATATACTACCTCAGTGCCCCTATATACCTGCCTCAGTGCTCTTATATACCTGCCTCAGTGCTCCTATATACTGCCTCAGTGCCCCTATATTCTGCCTCAGTGCCCCCATATACTGCCTGTGGCCCCCATATACCTGCCTGTGGCCCCATATACCTGCCTGTGGCCCCATATACTGCTTCAGTGCCCCTATATACCTAACTGAGGGGACTGCTATACCTAAAATTAAGGAGTTGCTGGAAATGTGAGGATTCTAAGATATTTGTGTCCAAATCCTCAGGGACGAGTATTGGCCGGGAGCAATCAGCATGAAGGTGTGAACCGGATGGAGAAGAAAAGGGAAAGTGAACGACGCTGATCAGAAAAGACGTCTCCGGTGAGTTACTAAATGTAACAGCAGGGTAATCACTTATATGTCTGCAGAGTCTACATACAACTAGTATCTACCACTATATGGCCCCTGTATGGCGGTGGTATATGTAATCAGAGCCTGTGTACAGCTGATGTAACATGTGGGGGTCGCGTTCGGTCAGGTCTGGCAGGATTATTTGAGCCTTAAGTAGTAATAGTTTTGGGTCTTGGTTTTGTAGGAGTGTTTTTAGTCACAATCACTTGTCTGGTAGATTTGCTCATGTATCGGTGGATTATTTGGTGGCTGTTTAGGGGGTATTGTCATATGAAGGTGAGAAGTTCTGAAAAAGTAAATTTGTCATTGGTGATTTTTACTGTACAGTGACTGCTGAGGAGATGGACGGGATCTGTGTGGGATGTGCAGAAAATTAGTGACAGGAACAGAAGGTTTTTCTCTGCAAAAAAAACATCCGCAGTTCACAATGTGGCGGGAAAAACACAAAGGGCCCGAGCCCCGGATGTTTTAGGACCCTAGCAACACTCCTGGATTAACTCTTTCAATGCCGCCGTCAATCCCTACTGTGGCAGCGAAAGGAAAGACAAAAGAAGGGAAATCTTTCTGTGTCCACTGACATCCTGATGCATGATTGTGGGGTGCCGATGACTTCTATAGAAACCTGGAAGCCTAACAAAGGCTTCTGCTTTGCCTATGATGTCACCAGGCATAATGATCGACAGTTGACAATACATTGCAGAACACTAATGTGCTGCTACGTATTGTGACAGCAAGCTAAAGATTGCTAAGTTAAGTCACCTATGGGGACAAGTAAAAAATAAAATAAAACACACACACACAAAAAAAGTAGAACACTTGTGCCACCCTTGTTCCATTACAAATGCCAATCACCACCAAAAGATCAAAATAAAAAAAGTACACATATTTGGTATCATCATGTGTGTAACAACCTAGCCTATAAATCTGTCATGGTATTAAACCTGCAAGATGACTTCCGTAAAAAAACCCCCCAAAAAACAATGACAGATTTGTGGATTATGTTCATCCCGCAGCACATTCAATAGAGTAAAAAGCAACCAAGAAGTCATATAAACGCCAAAGTGGTACCAATGAAAACTTGTTTGTCCCAGAAAGACATCCACCCATAAATCCCAAAACAAACCCCTACACAGCTCCATACATAAAAAAAGTTATGACTCTCAGACTATGGCGATACAAAAATGTATTTTCTTTTTTAAACAAAAGTGTCTTTATTGTGTAAAAGAAGCAAAACATAAAAAGTATGCATATATATAAATTTGTTATCACTGTAATCGTATCCGCCTGCTGAGTAAAGTCAACATGTCATTTATACCACATGGTGACGGCTGTTAAAAACAAAAATAAAAAACTCTACCAGGATTGCTGTATTTTATTCATCCCACCTCCCAAAATCAATGAAAAAAAGCGATCAAAGTGTCATATGGACCTAAAAATGGTACCAATGAAAACAAGTCCTCTCGCAAAAACCAAGCCCTTAATCAACGCCATATACATAAAAATAAAAAGTTATTGTTCTCAGAATATGATGACATAAAAATAAATTTTTTTACAAATGCATTTCTATTGTGTAAAAGTAGTAAAACATAAAAAATATATAAAATTGATATTGCTGTAATTGTACCGACCGCAAAGTATTATTATCATGTTCTTTATATTGCATGGTGAATGCTGTAAAAATGAATCCCAATAAACAATAGCTCAGTTTCTGTTTTTTCCTCCATTTTCATAGCCCAATGTTAAGAAAAATGTGAAACATCTGTGGGTCCAAAATGCAGAATACACCCCTAAATGAGAACCATGAGGGGTGCTCAATCCAAAATGGGGTGACATATTTGGGGGTTTTGCTAATGCAACATGACACCCACTAAAATCTGTGTTCCAAAAGCCAAATAACATTCCCTCCCCTGTATGCCATGCGCCCAAACAGCAGTTTACACCCACAAACAAGGTATTTCCGAACTTGGAAGAAATTTTGAAAAGAAATGTGGGTTTTGCTTTTTTTTCAAGATTCCTTGTGAAAATGAAATATTTTGAGCTACAACTGCAGATTATTGGAAAAAATACATTTTCCATTTTCACAGCCTAATGCAAAAAAATCCTTGAAACACTTGTGGGGTCAATAAACTCACTACACCCCTGAATATATTCTTTAAAGAGTTTAGTGTCCCAAATTAGGTCTTTTTTAGGCCTGTTTATTAAGTTTTAGCACCTTAAATCCAATAGGTGCTCCTTTTATTCTGAGGCTTGTGGTTCAGTCAAATAGAGAACTAGGGCTGCATAAAGGATATTTACAAAAACGCCAGAACCTTGAGTTGGCATTTCCTTGGCAACATCTACTGTGTTCCATTAAATAATGGATTCAAATTGAAAATTTTCCGAAAAAGGTTAGATTTTGAAATTTCACCTCCTCTTGCTCTAATTTCTGTGGAATTAACAAATTTCCTAAATGCGGTTTCGAATATTTTAAAGGGTGTAGCTTTTCTGAAATTTGAGTCATTTATGGGGGGTAAACATACAGCCCCCCAAACCAAATTAAAAAATTGACTATGTTTTAAAAATATCTGTGTTGCAATTTTTTTTGAAAATGTAAAAAATTGCTACAAAATTAAAGCCCCCTAAAAAAAAAAACTTTAAAAAATGATTCATCAAAAGTAGAATATATAAAATGCTAGATAGAAATTATTTTGTGTGTTAGAACTATCTTACTGTTCAGTATAGGGAGAATCAGTTTAAGATTCTGATGTATTGGTATCACCCCCCAAAACTGCTTATAAACTAACCCCCCACTATTCCCAATGTTTGCTGGCGCTGTGGCTCCCCTGCTGCACTGTCCCACATATCTTTTGGGGTTGTGATTTTAACAACCCTTTTGGAACAAAGGATTTGGTTTCAAGGTTTTATTTTTAAGGTCTATTATCCACTTTACCATCTCCTAAATGTACCGTATTACTTGTTGGGGCATTCAACCAATCGGTTATTCTTACACATCATAACAGCGGCTAAATGTTTGATAGCAAGGTTTTGGAAACAGGTGTCTATCCCATCCCTTCAGGATCTTCAGTCTAGAATTAGGGATGTTAGAAACTTAGAACAACTCACTGCCCTTTTGCATAATAGAATAGAGTCGTTTGAAACTATTTGGAGGCTTTGGGATGTATACTGCATATTAAATGATCAGTAATTCTTGCCAGAAAACGTTTTAACATGTCTGTCCACTTGAATGTTATCTGTTACTTCCTACTGTGTCGTGTCCAGTGTCTTACCCTTTCTTTCTTAATAGTTATTTTTGTTAGTTCTTCTTGGAATGAGAATTTATTTACAGTCAGGAACGGAGAGGGGATATATTGTCTGTTTCTCCTAGTTCTGGCTTACTAAGACTAAGCTTCCATATGGTTAAAGTGGAACTCTTTTACTTTTATGTTTAAATGCTGAAAAGTATTTTATTATACGTGAAATCTTTGATATTTTATGTTTCTTTTGGAAAATAATATAATTCAGTTAAATAAAAAAAAAGAACTATCTTACATGTACACATTGTTGAAATTTTTGAAAGGCAAAGTTTTTAAAATTTTCACATTATTTTTTATATTTTTCACAAATAAACAAGGGCTGTATTGACCAAAATGTATTATTAACTTAAAGCACAATGTGTTATGAAAAAAAAAGTCTTTGAATCACTTGGATAGGTTAAACCATTAAAAAGTTATTCTCACATAAAGAGATTTATCTCAATCAGAGTTCATTCCATTCCATAACTACAGAGCCAGTTGTATATTTTTCCCCATAAATCTCCATTTTTTCACAAGTCAGTTTTGTGTTACACTATAGAATACCTTTAAGAAGTTATGATAGCTCAGATTAGTTTGATAGGAACAATCCCTCATGCAGACGCGCTAGTGCTGTGTTTTAAGGTTATTCTGATTGAGATAATCCAGAGATTAGCATTCTTAAAAAAACATTTGGGTAATGGAAGTAAAAAAATTTCCCTCTACTCAATAAGTTAATTAATTATTAAAGGGTTGTTCTCACTACGACATGATGGCCCCATATCGCCCAGGTAAAATCTAGCTGAAATTTGATTTGGGGGTCCCACCTCTTAGGACCTGGGACTAAAAGTCTTAAAAATGGGCCACCCCAAACTTTTTCAAAGTCCTGAAGCAAGGAGAGCAGGTCGGGACTCTTCTATAGACCTGAACGGGAGTTCCGAGTTTAGCTGGATGCTAAAGCTTGACTGTAATCGCAACTCCCATTCATGTCTAAGGGAGAGACCTGACCTGCTCTAAGTTCAAAACAGAAAGGTTTCGGGGATCGTTTGGGATATAGGTACATGTCTGACCTCTGGTTGGGACCCTACCTTAGACATAAATGGGAGTTCTAATGACAGCTGAGCAACACTACTCAGCAAAACTTCCATTTACGTCTATAGGAGAGCCCCGACCTACTCTCCGTTGGCAGCTTAGAGCATTTTTTTATCTCCTGCTTGTTTACACAAGCTTCTTTAGGGTATGTTCATATGGCGTCTTGCATCCGTGTGAACATCCGCTTTTCTGATGCCGGCAGTGATAAACTCACTGCTAATTGTTAGATGCATGTCTGGGTCCATTCAGATGGCCCCAGAGATGCATCAGAAAAGCGGACGTTCACACGGACGCAAGACGCCGTGTGACTATACCTTTACTTACCCACAACCTCTCTCTGCTCTAGCAGCAGCACAGGGGCTTGTTTATCTTTTTTATTAAAAAACTTTAACCCATAAGAGCTCTGTAGCCTTGTGCCCTCCCAAATCACCAATGTTCTCCAGGTTTGGCTAGGAATAGCAGAGCTGCAACGTCAGTCAATGTTGTAGAACTGTCTACAGCCTGAACAGGAAGTAGAAGCCTGAAGCTGGCTGTAAAGAACTGGCTTTGTTGACCAACCAGCTTCAGCCCTGCTCCAGATAACAGCAGTAACTGTCCTGCACTGTTGACACCCTGCACACAGTATATATCTTTGTTTTTTAAATTGCAGACATATGGCTCTGTATGGATATCCAGTGGCACAAATTTTTCTATATGTTCAGTGAGACCATTTCAAATGACCCCCCTGTTAGGAGACCAGTTACATGGCTAAAATTCAGCCTTTAATTGGTTTTACACAAGTGTAATGAAGACTCATTTTGCACCTGTGATTTGGCCACAAATCTAAAACATCTTTACTTTGTCTTCAGGCCTAATCATACAAACTTAGAGGAAAATAGTTGCCTATATACCGCATCATGAGCTTATATTGCCCTTTCTCACAGCTGGCCTAAGACTAATATTTTTGGCTGTGAGGTCCAGGTGTGTTCTTCTCATGTTGATATCTCATTTAGTAAATAAATATAAATTAAACTTTTAGTTAAAAAAAAATGATTTTTCAAGCAAAAAAATTTTTGGGGGGTTTTTAAAATTAAACTGGTCAAAAAATTAAGTCAGGCAGGGGTTTTTCCAAAATTTGTGTAAATTTTCCAGATTACACTGTTTGGTCCCAGTTTCCCTTTTTTTCACGGGTTTCATATTTGATAATTTCCCTTTTTCCCACTCAGGAATTTTTTTGCACCCCCCATTTCAGGCGGGGGGCACTTTTTTCCCCGGGATTTTTTTTAAAATTTTTCCCTATATAAAAATCTAAAATCCCCTTCTTCCAGTTATTAACACACACAGACATAAGAATAATTTGCACTGTGTATGGAACATATCTCCTGCTATGTATAAAACCAACTTAGTATAAAAGTTTTATCATATGTAAAGTAAAAACAAAATAAACATTTTCTTTTCAAATTTTTAAATTTTTACCACAAAATTTTTCCATGAAAAAATTGCATTTTTAAATTTTAAATAAAACATGTGACATTTTTTTGGGTTTACACCCCCACCTTAACTGCTTTACAAGTCTATAAACACTGTTTTAAGGGACCTATAAATCTTGACATCGCTTGTTTTATCCACTTCAATGATCTCTTTTGTAATTTTTTTTCAATTTCATCTGGCCATACACGTTAAGAAAAAAACCCCTCCAATTCTTTTTTTCTTAAAGGGAAAATACCCAATTTACAGATGTGTCTAAAAGCCTCTTTTCACCCCTTTCCTATTGAAATAGACATGAATGCTCAGTTGATCCTAGTTCCCTTTTTTTAATGGGATGTTGGGGTACCTACGCAAATTAAATATGTAAGCAATGTTAAAGAAGAAATTTTTCCCAAAAAATTATCACAAAATAAATCCCAAAACAAAAAAAAATTTTCTATTGTTTTTAAAATTAAACAATGCTTTTAAAACTCGAAAAAAAGGGAAATTCAAAGAACACTACATTTTAAAAAGTCTTATAAAACACAAATGCAGAATTCATAATGCAAATTCCTCTGTGTAATTTTTAAAAAGACCATCCCTTTCCCCCCATAACCTTTTTCATCTTGAAAAACCAATCAGACTTGCCCTCTAGTTTTTTAGACAACTTTGTTGCAATCAGCAGGGCCGGACTGGGATTAAAAAATCAGCTCTGGCACTAAGCCCCCCCCAAAGCCCACATCAAAAACCGGGCCTTAAAAAATACCCCTTGTTCTCGAAATTTCCACCCCTTCCAAAACGGAGTTTTTTTTGGTGCATTTTTATGTTTTTTAGGTGTTTTTTTTGTGCAGAAGGCAAGATTTAAAATGCAAAACTTTTCCCTAAAAAAAAAAAAAACACAAAAAAAATTTGCACCCCAAAACCCCCCGCTCCTGGGGAAAGCCCCCTAAACACAACAAAAAAGAAACAGGGGTGCAGAAAAAACCCCTTTAATCACAGAGCCCCAGGTGTGCACTTGTTTTAAACAATGGGGGAAAAAGCCCACATTTTACACAAAAATTAAGCACCAGCATAACCTACAACCCCACCAAACACATCCCCAGTGTCCCGGTACCCTTTACATGGGAAAACAGCACTGATTCAACACAAAGTAAAATTTAACCCTTGGGCAAAACAAGGAAACCCCAAGGGAGACCATCTCTGATGGGAAATTGTTTTTCTTCTCCTTTTTTTCCCCCCGGCCCAAACCCCATGATGTCTTCCCTGAGATCGTTCCCTTCCCCTTTTTTTCTCCATCCAGTACAGCAAAGCAATTTTCATTCTTCTCCCGGGCCCTACTTTTCCCCGCCCTTTTTAGAATTTACCACAAATATAACTTAGAACTCCTCTCTTTTTTTAGCACCTTTTTATTCCCAAAATTCCCCCCAAAAAGCATATTTTGAACCCCTAAAAAAATTAGAAATTAAAAAAAAAGGGGGAAGAAAAAGGGGGGCCACTAAATTAAAGGTAAACAAAAGGGCCTTCCCCCCCATTAAAATTGGAGGAGACAAAGGGGCCCACCCCTGTAACCAGCCAGGAAACTGGGGGGTTCCCCCCTTAAACCAGGCAGGTAGCTGGGGGGGGCCCCATAACCATTTCCCGGGGGGCTGGGGACCCCCCCCAGTTTCCCAAACCCGGTTTGCTTTGGGCTTGCCCCCAGTAACCCCCCAGGGAACGGGGCTGCCCCCCTTTAAACCCCCATGGGAGGGTTTGGGGGTTCCCCCCAATTTAAAACCCGCCCGGGAGCCTTGGGGCTTTTCCCCCCAGTAAACCCCCAGGTAGCTGGGCCCCGCCCCCCCGTTTAAACCCCATCAACTTGGGGGGGGCCCCCAGAAACCAGCCAGGTTTCCTTGGGGCCCCCCCCCAAAAAAAACCAGCCCCTGTGGGTCGGGGTTTCCCCCAGTAACCAGCCCAGGGACGGGGGAACTTGGGGCCCCCCTTTAAACCCGCCAGGTAGCTGGGGCGTGCCCCCAGTAACCACCAGGGGTTTGGGGCCATCCCCCAGTTAAAACCCGCCCAGGTAGCTTTGGGGCCCCCCCCCAGTAAAACCCGCCCAAATAGCGGGCTTTTCTCCCAGTAACCCCGCCAGGTGCGGACGCCCCAGTAATCAGCCGGGAGGGCCCCGTAATTTTTGCCAGGGGAGGGGCCCCGGGGGATTAATTTTGCCAGCTTTGGGCCAGTAATTTTAGGCAGGGCAGGGCCATTAAAAGTAGCCAGGCCGGGCCCCCTAAAATTTTAACCAGGGAGGGCCATTATGTAAAGCCCTTTGGGGAAGGGCCCCGTATATAAAAAAACCCCCGGGGCCCCAACCCCTTTTAGGTTTGAGCAGGGGGAGTATATAGGTAACCCCGAGCTTGTATAAAGGCAGAAAAAGGCCCGCAAACAGGGAGAAAAACAGTATACAGGTAAACAGTGCTGGTTATGTAGGAAAAGGGGCAAAATAAAAAGGGAGACAAAGGCTGTTATAAGGTAACAGGGCCCGGTATATAAGGGGAGAACCCGGGCATTTTAAAAAGGTAAACAGGGCTGGGTTTAAAGGTAGACTTGGGGGTATACAAATTGAACCCGGGGCAGTTTTACAGGTAACCCGGGGATAAAAAAAAGTACCCGGGCTGGGAAAAGGGGATAAAAAGGGCCTTTTAAAAAGGAAACAAAACTGGTGTATAAGGGTAAAACAGGGGGCCCCGGGTTTAAAGATAGACAGGGCCGTGTATTGGGAGACAGAGGGGCAGTTTTAAAAAAGGAAGGAACAGGGCTTGGGGGAAAAGGAAAAACAGGGGGTAAAAGGGAGAAAAGGGCGGTGAAAAGGAGACAGGGCCGTAAACAGGAGACAGGGCTGGTTTTTTAAATTTGGGGGGGGGGGGGGGGGGGGGGGGGGGGGGGGGGGGGGGGGGGGGGGGGGGGGGGGGGGGGGGGGGGGGGAAAAGGGGGAAAAATTTGGGAGATTTGGGGTTGGGGTATAGGCAAAAGGGGTAGTAAAATTAAAAAAAAAAAAAAATTTTTTTATTATTATTATTTTTTTTAAAAACGCCAAATTTATTCCAGGGCGCTTACATTCGGGGGGGGTTACATACATTTCATTAGTCAAAAGATACAGTGGGTAAGGATTTAAAGACAATTTTGGGACGAAGAGGGGGAAAAGGAAACCCCACCCCGAGGGGTTTTCAACTACAAGGAGGGGGAAAGAGACCCGGAGGTGAGGGGCCCAAAAGGTCTGGGAGGAAGTATGACAAGTTTTTTTGAAAAGGGTTTTAAAACAAGCCTGGGGAAAATGGTTTTTCAGGTTTCTTTTGAAGCTGGTTAAAGTGGAGGAGAGTCGGAAAGGGGTTGGAGGTGAAATTTCCCGAAATGGGGTGGGGCCCCGGGAGAAAGTCCCTTGGGAACGGTTTTTGTTTAGGACTGATAACGGGGAAGAAACAGAGGGAAAAAGGTTCTGAGAGGAGCGGAGGGGTGCGTGGGGGGAAATTTGGAAAAATTTTGGGGAGAGATGTATTGGAGGGGAGAAAGGGCATGGGGAAACCTCGTAGGTCAAAGGGGTTAGTAGCCTTGGGAAAAGAAAACCTGGGCAAAGGAAGCCCCTTTAAAATTATTGGGGAAGGGGGGGAGGCAGAGGGTTTAAGGAGCGAGGAGGTTAAAAAAGGCAAAAACGGGGGGCATAGGTTTTAAAGGGGGTTTATTTTTGGGGGGAGGGGAGGGTGCAGCTGGGGGGCCACGAGAAGGATGTTTCAGTAGTCTAGGGGAAAATGACCCGGGGATGGCCAAACAATTTTTTTTGTAGGTTCAAAACGCCGAGGGAAATTAGCGGATGCAGAGATTTTTAAAACCAAAGGGCCCAATTACTTTCCTGTGGTTCCCCTGCCTCTTCTTCCTTTTTCCGCCCGGAGCGCCGCCGGCAGCAAACCCTGGGCCCGCCGGAGCAGGGGGCGGGGATGACGGGCAACACATCGCGCACCTGCCCCCCACCCCGTTTCCCGGTACTGAACAGACAGGGATCAGTAGATTTCCCCGGGTGTTCAGCCCTCCGGGCCGCTTCCCCCCCTTTGGGAAAACCGCGCGGGGCGCGGGACGGCCCTTGATGGCGCGTTTGGGTGGGTCGGTTACCCGGGCCCCCGGCAGCCCCCCCTGTGGCGAGGGGGGCCTGTCGGTCCCCCTCCCACGGGGGTTTTCCCGGTCGCTTGGGTTTTCAAACCCTTGCTGCCCCCCTTAAACGCGCCACAAGTGCCCCGGCCCCCCGGTTTACCTCCCCCCGGGCCCCCGCCCAGGGAAAACCCCTAGTCCCCTCCCGGCAGGCAATCCCCAAGCCCCCCGGGCCCGGCAATCCCCCAAATTCCCTCCAATTTATTTTCCCCAAAAAGGTTTTGCAAAAAGGGAAAAATAAGGGGACATGAAGGCCCACCCTTTAAACCCCAAACCCCCTTTCCCCACAATGGGGCCCACCCAACAAAAATTTTGTTTTCCCTAGGAAGATTTTTTAAACAAGAAATTAAAGGGGGCATGGGATGAAAACTGTCTTTTGGGTCCTAAACTTTTATTTCCCTTTAAAAAAAATTTAAAAAAGAAAAGGAAACTCCCATTGGGGTTTCTATGGGCCAAACAAGTCTTAAAACCCCAAAACAGTTTTCATAAAATGGTCCCTTAAAGGTGTCCCCGCATGTACAAAAAAACCCTTTAAAACTATGAAAACCTAATTGGGCCCTCATGATGAAAAAAAATGGGCTAAAAGGGCAAAAAAACCACTTTGGGTTTCCCCTTTGCCCCAAACCCCTCAGAGCCGCCCCTTCTATTTTTTATAGTAGGTCTGGAAAAAAAATAAAAGGGGGCATTCTGGGGTTGGTTGCCAAAAGGCAACAAAGTTGGGGTTTTTAAAGGGGCCTAACCCGTTTTTCATACAAATTTTCCCCCTAAAGACAGAATTATTTTCCTATGTACTTTTAAAAAATTTTATTCTATGTTTTCCCCCTTCCCCTTTTAATAAAATAGGAAAACCCTGCTTACTGGGGTCATTTTTTCAATTTTCCATTAATTTAATTCTTTTTATTGGTAGCTAACCTGAATTTTAATCATTAAAGAAATAAAAATTGGCCCAAATAAAATTTTAAAAAGGAAATAGTTTTTTAAAAAAATAAAACTTTGTATAAATGAATTTATTGCAATATATAAATATACAAATGAAACATTGTAATATATCCCGTTGGGAAAAATGCCTCTTTTTCCATTTTTTAGCAACTCTCCATCTCACCCCCTTCAAGTTTATTTCCTCTAATTAACTGATTAAATGTATCTTGAGAAAGAAGACAAAATTTTTCAGTTTTTCAGAGAGATCATTACAACTTTTTGTAAAAAAATCTATTGGGGAAGAAAGGGAAAAATTTGGAAGTTAACTGCCCGGGAGAAAAGACCAAAAAAAGAGAAAAAAAGAACCCCGTCCCCCTGTAAACAAGTGTTGTAAACTTTTTTCTGGTACTGTAAGGGGAAGGGTACCCAGCTTTTCCGGGGTTAAAATTTTTTAAAGGGGTTTTTCCACGATGTAATTTTTAAAGGGGGTCCTCCCCAAAATTTGGGGATTTAATCCTTTTTCCCAAATATATGTGATTACAAAAATGGGAAACCGAAAGAGCACCGGCTGGGCCCTTTCCGCCCCTTTTGTTTTTCTTAAAACGCCTTTTATTTTGATACACCTAAAGAGCCTGGCGGGCTTGCGCATGCACACTGGCCTAAACCCCCCAAAAGGGAGCTGAAGGAAGGCTTTTTAAGCAATGGGAAAAAAATTTTAATTTTTTTCTTTTGTAAAACCCAAAACCACTTTTGTTTTAGTGTTGATTTTAAAACTGAGTAAATCCCCGCATTAACCCGATGACAGAGAACAATGAAAAACTTTCAAACTGTGGGGAGAAAAGGTGTTTTTCAAAATTTTTTATACAGAATCCCCAATTGTAGTTTGGGTTTTTTTGATTTAACAATTTTTCACGATCCATTTTTGCATGGGTCGGCTCTGCTGTGGGCCTCTCCTCTCTTAGCTCAGCGTGGGGTTTTTTTTACATTTCCTTCCTTTTTGGCCCAAAAAGGCACCGTCCTGGCAAAGCCCCCCTTTTAAAGTCCTTTTTTTCCCGTTGCTGGGGGGGGGGGGGGAGGGGGGGGGGGGGAGGTTCTACAGAAAATGGGGAGCAGGGTCCCCCTTTTTTACTGTCTTTTGCACTGGGGGGTATCATAGCAGGCCCGGGTCTTTCCACCTTTTGTGGACCTTTGCTCAGGGGAAAAACCCACCCCCATTTAAAAAAATGGTTTTTTCAGGGGGGAGGCCTGCAAAAAACCTCCCCCACATAAATTTTTATAAGGCTAAATACCCTTATTCCCTTATGTAAAACCTATTTAATTTTTCTTTTTTTTTTACAACCCTAAGTTCAAAAAAGGTTGGGGGATGCTGTTAAGACCCGGTAAAGGGAAACCCCAAAAAAAAATTAATTTGAAAATTTTTGTAAAACCAAATTTATTTCCCCAAAAGAAACCACCTTCCCCGAAAAAAAGATTTTTTCATATGAAACAAACAATCTAGAAATTGATGACAGCAGCACATCTTAAAAAAGTTAAAAACAAAGGGGTCTAAAAGGCCGTAAAAGTAGAAAACCCAAAAATAAAGGGAAAAAAGATAAGGGACAATTTTCAACTAAAGTGAAAAAGAAATGTTTTTTTAAAAAAACATTTTTAAAAGAGGCTTTGATCTGTGGAAAAAACTCGTGTTTAAAAATTTTTTGAAAAAATTTCCCTAAAAATTTTCCTCAATTTAAAATTGCAGAATTCGAATATCCTAATATTTACAGTACACAATATCATCAAAAAAAATTTTGAGGATTCTGAAAAAGTGCATATTCACAGGGAAAAGTGACAATACCTTGGGTATTGGGGGATCTTTCGGGCCTTCAACGGCACTCAAAAAAAAAAAACCAAAGGGATGATTTTTCAAGCAAATCAAATGCATGACTTTTGGAGTAACTTTTCAAAATCTTGTCTTTTAAAGATTTTTTGTAGTGGGAATCCAAAATGAAAGGGTTTAAAACTCTGGGCCAAAAGCAAAGAAGGGGGCCTTATTAAAACAGTCCAAAATGGGCCAAACCAATTTTTTTCTCTGGGGAAAAAAGCTTAGTTTTTAAAAAAAAGGGCTATGGCAAAATTTAAAACTTTCTGTTTTCAAATTTTTAAAAAAAAATTTCCAAAACTTTTCATGGAATCCACGGGGAAAAGGGGTTGCGTCCTTCCAAAAAACGTTTAAGAAAGGGGACCCAACCCCCTTCTTGTTAAAACCCCTTAACGAAGAGGCCCCTTTTTTTTTTTTTTCTTTGAAAGTTTCCCCTTTTTCCCCCCCTCCCCCCCATCCTTCCCCCCGGAAACCCCCTAACCCTTTTTATTTTTTTCCCCCCCAAAATTAAAGGCCCTAAAGAGGGCCCTTTTTATTTTTCGGAGGCAAGGGTTTCTAATTAAAAATAAAAAGGGAGTAAATTCCTACCCCAAACCATAAATATGCTTTGAAATTCCCCCCAAAAATTTAAATTTGGGCAAAATGTGAAAAATTTCCCACTTTTCGCCATTTTTTCGGGGTTTTTTTTTTTTTTATGGTGTTTAATCTTTGGTAAAAAGATGCGTTATCTGTATTCTAACCGGTTTTTAAATGATCCAACCCAAAAAAAAAAAACATGTACGGTTTTTTGCTATGTTTTTTTTTACCAAAAAAAATTCCCCAAAAATTTTTTCTATTTTTGAAATTTGCACCACGGCTCCATATTCTGTGACCAATAACTTTTTTGTACTAACACCTACGGACTTGAGTGACAGGGCATTTTTTTTGCGGGCTGAAGTGTACTTTTTATTGCTAGCAGTTTGGAATGCTTTTTTGATTAAATTTATTCAAATTTTTAGGGGACTTGAAATGACCAAAAAAACGCAATTTTGGCGTTTGGAATTTTTCTTCTTCTATGGTGTTCAGCGTACGGGATAACTGATGTTATATTTTAATAGAGCAGCCTTTTTTGGATGCAGCGATACCAAAGCTACCATGTTAAGCGATCGGGAGCCAGGTTTTGCCGCGGGTGCCTCGATCGCAGTGAGAAACTGTGTGCAGCACCGTTTCTCATTGATTTAGACGCCTCGGCCATCTTGGCTGAGGCGTAAAAGGGGTTAAACAGTGTGGGAAGGTGCTCTCCCGTGCTGTAACTGCCGAGTGTTAGCTGCAATTAGCCGCTAACACCCAGCGGCTATGTAGCGGGGTCGCGCTGCTATACCGCTACAAAGCCTCTAAACGGCATCAGGAAGCACCAATACATCCAGTGTCAGAAGGGGTTAACACCACAGTTCATAAACCTGCATCTTTGATTAAATGGGGCTGCTGCTGAGCAGTATATAGAGGTTTTAAAACAACATATGCTCTCATCCTTACAACATCTCTTTTAGGGAAAACCTTACATATTTCAGCAACACATTGCTAAGCCACATACTGAATCTATCACAACAACATGCCTTTGGTCCCACAAGACTGTACAAAAGTTTGAATTATATAGTAAGTATTAGAGAAATAACATAGCTTGGGATGTGCACTATATACTGTGACTATGGAATGTCTTATGTAGTTAGCATAGTTTATACTCACCACCAGAGTAAGCATTGTACTGTCTTCTATACACTAGATAATATTTATATACTCTCCCTCACAATAAGTGTTCTGTAAGGTTTACTCATGCTCAACAATGGGGTGCGGTTTCTTTCTGTTGGACACCAATGAGCATTATTATTGTCACCAGTGACATAGCATTGATTTATTTCATGAACGTGAAGCGGCTACCTACCTGAATCTTTTTTATAAAAAAGAGTTAAAATAGGCACAAAATCAGGATTCTACCTGCCAAATATGCGATGATCAGAAAAGGTTTGTCCAGCTATCTATTCTTACTTGAAAACTGCTGTGGACACAGGGATGCTTTCAAGTCTTTTACAGACCAAAATAGAAAAAATAAAAACAAAAACAAACCTAAATCGGAAATAGAAAAGTACAGAGGAAGATTATATTGCACTTGCCAAATTATTCCCCACATAAGTCAGAGATCAGTCCCACTTAGGGTGCACTACTTTCTAGACAACTAACAGGTTGCTTTAAATAACCTGGTAATTTATTGTGTGAAGTATGAATGTTAAAAGGGTTGTCTCGCTACAAGGATTGCTTTTTATGTTAAAGATCTTGCAAAAACAAGTCACTTTGCAATATACGTTCATTAACAGTGTCCTACCTATTCCTAGATATCCCCTCTTGTCTGGGCTGCATCAACTGCTCAGGTCACTATAGCTACAGACCTGTTTGATCTATCCTGATAGGCTGGCAGCACTGGTTGCTATAGCTACAGACCTGGCTTCTACTGCAGCCTAGTAAAAGCCAGTAAACACACCCCTGAATTCAAAGTAAAACCAAGAAAACAGAACTGAGGTAAGATGAATCAATGTAGTGAGACAACCCCTTTAAATATAGGTTACTGGACACAGCCACAGAATATCTCTGACAGTGTCAGACCCTGAAAAAATGAAGCTTTCCCCTTATAAGCTACATTGCAATAAACAAAAGTCTAATAGAAAAGTTAATTAAAGAGTTGTCTAGTGAAAAAAAAAACATTCTTACTAATATCTCTTCCAAAAAGATGCAGAGCTATGTGTTGAGCTCAGGAGATCAGATGACCAAGGTCTTTGAAGCCACATCCCTTTGGTCAATAGGAGGAAGGAAATAGGGGGCCTAAGACTAAGGTGACAAAACAAAGCAAAGGATTTTTGGACTTGAAGTTTTGCCCAGCTTCATGCAGCACAAAAAAACAAAGGTTTGCACTGAAAATATCACAGGAAGATGAGTGAAGACTTATAGAAGCCATATTAGATATTTGTTTTTGGCTCACTGAACAACCTTTTTAATTAGTTTGTCTTTCTTAGTTTTAAGAATAAAACATTCATCTTTTTCTGTGCAGGTCTCAGCTTTGCAAACTTAATAAAAGCTATTGATATTGCATACAACATAGCATTTGTAATAATTCATCCTTAGGATAATAGTCCATCCCCAGAAATAAATTACAGTCATAATCAAGATTTAACAAGCCAGGACCGAATAAATTCACAATTAGCAAAAACTCTTAATAAATGTAAAAGTGTAATAAATATCATGGAAATGTCTGCATTTTACAAGTGATAAATTTCTCATGCTGGGCCTAGACAATGATAAAGCATATAATGCAATTGCAATTGCATTGTCCTATATCTACACAGTTCAGCAAAGGTTTTATGTTAATGGTGAAGTTTAGTTCCAATTATTCTATTTCTCAAGAAAAGCTCTTTATCTTTGTCCGACTTGCTTCTCTGACTATCTCTTCTATGGAGGAAAAACTTTGCCATAACTGTATCTCAGCTGTGTGCATTAAAGAATAGATTTTTATCTGTCCTGCAAGAAGACTAAAATAAGTAAAATGTTGGCTACTTTGTCATTCAGTACCAGGATGTCTGCTGTGCATCAGGAAATACCATCCACACAGTCTCAATTTTCTTCTAATGTTTCTATCCTTAATATCTCAGCTGGTTCCATGACATTCTCAGTTAGGCAATTTCCTTAAAGGAACATGAACCTTAGAAATAAATGCAGAAAGTAAAATGAAATAATCCTGCCCACAATGTTCTGTCAGTCTGCAGCATTGTCGGGATGCTCCTGAAATAGTTTTGGCTGGCAGAGGGGAGGAGTTAGCAAAGGGGTGGAGTTGAGCGGCTTACCATCTGGTCAAATAGTCTCCAAAAAAAAAGGGAATCTCGCGAGAGAACAGAGAGTGACTTTTGATCACTATTTTGCCATAGGCAAACTTAAACTCTATCAGTTCTCAATCTATAATAAACTAAAACGTAACTTTTATTATGTATAACACTTAACCTCAATACACACTATTTAAAAACCTGATTTCTAACCTCTCAATTTATCCCTTTCTGCTTCTGAAGGAATAACTCCCTTTCTATTATCAAGTCTGTTGGAACACCACCCATTAACAGGAAAACCTTATATACACAGTAATTCATTAACTCCAGTAAGGGATCCCAAGCATCCTACTTGGGTAGTCATGCCTAATCTAATGGACCTAAAACATATAAGGCTTCCTTGTGATACCCTCTGCAGTGGGTGACACAGTAGACAGAGGTGAGAAATTACAATTTAAAATGTCATGCCTGACCTCCCCAACATGTTTCACCAACTAAACTGGCTTCATCAGGGGTTAGCAGAAAGGGATAAATTGAGAGGTTAGAAATCAGGTTTTTAAATAGTGTGTATAGAGGTTAAGTGTTATACATAATAAAAGTTACATTTTAGTGTTTTATAGATTGAGAACTGATAGAGTTTAAGTTTGCCTATGGAAAAATAGTAAATATGCTGATCATCTGAAGAATTTTTTTATATATTGATTAATTTTGATTGGAATGTACTGTATGACAAAATAAAGTCAATGAAGAGATTTGGGGAGACATTTTTGGGATGTTCTTCATGTATCATATTTAAGGTTTTTATAAAGGGGTTTGAAACCTGAAATCTATGTTGTCCGCATTTCATATGTAATGGAAAGCAATCAGTTGCCTATAAACAATAATTTCAAGCTGTAAAGGAGCTGGTTGTATCAGTAGTAGGGGAGTTTACAGTTGCACATAGGTTCAGGGCTCCAATAAATATCGGCCTGACTCTTTAAGTCACCTGTATTCTCAAACTGTCTTTATTAATGAAATGATAAAGTCAAAGATAATTTGAGAAAACAGGTGACATCACTCCATTTACTCAAATTATGATAGTCACAACCATGTTTTTAATAAAAGGGGTGTAGTCAAGAAGTTTCTTTTTGTTAATATATACATCCGCTCTATGTTACCAATAATAGCAGTGTACATGTTGACAGGGTAAGTCAATCATTCACTCAACTTTACTCAAGTTCTACTAGCTCCATATTAATAGTGCCCTAAATATTGTCATATAGATCTTTAGGGCTCACGAGCATCACAATTAGTAGACATCTATTTTAAAAACATATAATATTGATATATTTTTTATAGCAAGGCAATGCATAGGGCAATAGGCACACATTTGAAAGCCTATGTTTTTGATGTGTTAATACCATTTGCTTTATCCTACAGGTATATTTTACATGTTGATCTCCTATATCTGAACTGAATACTTACTTTTATTTAACTTCATTGAATTACAATATTATCATTTTTTCTTGATGGTGCTCCAAGGGTTAGGGGAATGTTTAAAATGAAGTAGCATTTTGCAGAAAATGTACGATGGTCCCATTTTTTTTTAAATGGAGTTAGCAGAAATCCATGCACAAGCTGAAGAAACAAACCCATTCAAATGCATAAAAGGATTTTTAAGTCCCACAACTGAACATGCCTAATACTGAGATGTAAACCTACCCATATACAGCAACCGATGTTTCCCAGGGAAAGCACCATACACGAACGTACATTGGCAATTATCTTGCATCCCTTTCACTTGGGGTAATGTGCATGGGGTAGGAAACACTAAGGTTATACAGTGGAGGTTACTTATGTTTATATATTTAGGGTCACATGTATGAACCTGTTTAGGTCTAAAACTCACTTTTTTGCCCATAGGTTACTATGGGCAGAAGAGTAAATTTAAGACCTAAACAGTTTCATACATGTGACCCAAAGAGTCAAATCAATGTCTAGAGAATTGCTGAGTGGATCGGAGTGATTTCCGGTCCTGTGATGAGTCCTTGAATATCTACTTACCAGCTGGAGAAATGGGCAGCAGCTTACTCCATTTTTGGGTTTTGTGTCTCATTTTTGTCCAACTGTATAAAGTGGGTTTTTCACTATCAAGATAACCTTTCAACATAAAATCAAGACTTTGGTCAATATATTTTACTTTAGTCATAGGATAAAAGGCATTTATATGGCTTTTGAGTGCACACAGGTTTCTATGGTTACCTGGTTGCCAAACCATAACTATGTTACCTAATTAGCTGAGAGCAGAGAGCAGGGAGTGACGTCACCCCACGAATAGGCAGAGTGTCCAGAAAAAACGAATTATCTCTAACAAAATTACAGATAAGCAACTACTTTCAGTCCTCACAGCACATATATCTTGTATTTACTGAAGATTAGATCTCCTGCACTTGTCAGTATAATAGCTTGGTTACTTACAGAGATGCTAAATATGCTAATCACTGCTATTGAACCACCCACAGCCTGAGGAGACAGAGTGAGGGTTAAACTGCTTGTGACTCAGTAAAACAACCTAGTGAAAAAACCCTTTTAAGGTGAGTGCATTCTTCTAGAGTACCAGCTAGAAAACTATCAACAGCTGTATTGCACAAAAAGTGCCTTTCTTTTGTGTGTTTTCTGCATATAAAAGATAAGCATTCTCTACTATTCTTGTAGAGTGCTGCTGATACTTTTAGTTTTGACTGTTCTTGTAATGTGACATATGACTGTATCAGTTATCTCTGTATCTCTGTAACATTATTGTGTAAAATATTTGTTTAGTATGATACTGTGTCATCAATGTGTCCGACAACAGTTTCCTATGACTTCCCAGTGTTCATTGTTCATGTACTGTGGAATGTGTATGTTATTTTTGTTTTGTGCCTAATTTATGTACTGAAAAATATTGGGATCATGATTACTGTACAATGCCATCACTTTTTCCTATGACTTCATAATAATTGTTTTCCACTTGCTATTGTATTATCACTTTGCTATTGTATCATCACTTTGGTCATTACTTATGCTGTGATATCTGTGTTTTTATTATTTCTTGTGTAGAGATATCACTTTTTATTATCTCTGCATTGAGACATGCATTTTACTATCCCAGTAGTGTGGCTTCATTGTGTGTGTATTTCCCTGTACAGTAATATCACTGTGTGCATTTTTCGGGGCATAAGTATAAAAGGTGTTTGCATTTGCAGTTTTGTATTCATAAATCTATTTTATAACTCTGTGACATGGGGATATGTTGCTGTACTCCATCATAGTTCAACTTAAAAAAGATAATGACAGAGCAATATAATTCAAACAGATAATATTAACAGTACACCTCTTTACATTCAGTGGTATGGCAGCCTTGATGGTTGCAGTTCCTAGATGAGGCACAAAGCTTAGTGGTTATTTCCAACATGATAGCCCCATTAAATGTTTCTAAAAATACAACATAAACAGTAGTATAACAATAATTAACAGTTCAAGTTTCAAGTTCCTATCTCTTCTCAGGAGCCTCTCCCTGACTTACTTGACACCGATCCACATATCTTGCATTTACACCATCTACTTGGCAAGAACCTTTCTCTATCAGATCCTGCTGTTAAGGGCTTTGACCTCTACATAGTCTTCAACCAAAAAACTGCCCTATAGTCTATCTCCCTCTGGTGACCTCATTATGCTGCATTATGATACTCATTTCTCTTATTACTGTCATGAGCATCAGTCTTGTTCCTACAGACTGCACTCTCAGGGACCCCATTCAGGGCTGGGACGATGGGTAGGTGAAGGTAGGCGAATACTTCATCCCAGGCAGAAAAGGGCCGGGGGCAAGGAGGCATGAAGTAGGCTGAATTTTCCATTTGGGGGGAGCTTTGTGCCTTATTTGCCTAAGGCACCAGAATAACTTGCCCCAGCCCTGACCCCACTTCATTACCCTTTCTACTGTCTACTAGGCCAAGTCCACTGCTCTCAAGTATATCCAAACAACATAAGATCTACAATTTAGACCTTTTTATTAAGGCCAGGTCTGCAGTCAAACAAATCAGGACTAGGGATTTTTGCTATAACCCAAAACAGATTCTAACTATAGCCTTCCCTTGGTTTGAGCAGATAAATACTTACCTCTTATTGACTGTCCATAATGGGCTGACTTTTCCCCCACAGCCTCAGCAGACTCCTGGGAGCTAACTAATCCCAGACTGATAGTACCCTTAGCCTATAGAGCTTCATCAGCAGCCCACATAGAACACTGTAAGCCACCTTTCACCTTCCAGTACCAGGATCTTTCAGATCCTCCCTGTGGCCCCAGCCTAAAAATCTCACACTCTTGTTACCAACCAGAGGAGTCCAATAATGGGGGCACCACCTGGTATTAAGGGCCTGTTGTCCTTTAGCTCCTGCAATAAAAAGAGTTAGGATATATACCGTACATATTCAAAACATTTTCACACATATACGAGTGCAAAGTCAAAATAGACAAAAAAATCACTAAGCAGTCTCTTAGAAGTGACCACCTAAAGTGACAAGCAACTTTTTATTAACAAATGATTCAGTTACTGCAAGGGAAAATATGCAAATCATGCTCCTTACAACTCTATAAAATATATGTGGTTGTTGTTTTTTTTATTCTAGGCATTTGTGACCGCAAAATGGCAATATTCAAAAGATTTTTGTGCTAATGTATACAATTAAATATATAGATTTACATGGAAAATTGGATCTTTTACAAAATGAATCATGAATGTCCATTTTTGACACTTTCATATAAAGTCTAGGAGTATGTTATTAATTCTGAATAATAGTCCTGAGACTTTGAGTTTTGCCTTTGCACTGTAGATGTGAACACAATATTATAACCTTTATAAGTGGCATACATACATTTTAGTGGCCATTTAACTTTTCCATGGAGAAATCATTCACATTGAAGAATTACCTTAAAAAGCCATAATAAAGATTTATGTTCAGAGTAAGAATCTTACAGTATATAGTAAAACTGCTACTTTTTTAAACTAATGTCTTTCCTTTGATGCAGTTATGTCTCTAATTGTCAGTCAGGGGCATGCCGAGTATCCAATGACCCTATAGAAAAATCTGGATTGGGGCCCTATTCTACAATAATCATCAACAGCAGTGACTGTGTTCAAGAAAAGGAAAAATTCTGATTATTATGGTGATTGGTCTGTTCCTTGTACTTTTTACTTCCCTTTCCATTTCACACTGAAATTTATTATATCCTTCTATTATCTAGAGCTTTTACTGACTTTATTACCTCTGAATTTCCTTTAATTAATAATAGTGGCTAGTTGCCAGAGGTCATCTGTAAGCATTGTTTAAAGTCTATTTCCCCATGATTTCAAATAAAAAATTTGACCGAAAAAATGTTCTATAATCTACTGGAGTATGGCGGAATATAATACTGTTCTATTGCAGGGGGCGCCCGAAATCCAAAAACTACGGCAAAAAGCCACGGCAAAAAAATGGGACGAAAACCGAGTGTAAAATACTAGTCGTAGGGTATTTTACCTTCTGCTGTGTGGATGTAGCCTTACTCATCTAACACAACCCCACAGTCTTGTGCTCATTACCACTTTTAAGCCTAGTTGCATTTTATCACCTAATGCAAAATGAGTTTTTCAAACTTAGCCCATGTCTGGGAAGACTTCCATTTCTGCTTCTGGCTTCATGGGTAGAGCCTCCCAGCTTTGTTCTAGGCCTATACCAGAGTTATAGCTTGTGACAATATTTAGCTCTGTTAGGAAACTCTGTAGTTGCTGAGATAGGAAGTGAAAATTAAGTAAAGCAATGGTTAAACTGATTTGCTTGACCAAGATGTATACTATGCGGTAATTCTATTAGTCATTGTCTGGAGAAAATATGTATGCAGATAATCTTAACAGAACGGCACCACAGACTTGCAAATTCATATGTTTATTGGTTCCAAAAGAACATAATATTAGGTTAGCAAAATTTTGGACTTCAAAGGTTTTTCTCACTACAATGCTTAGTTTTTAACATGTAGGAAAAGGTAAATGAAGACTATGACCAAATACATTGCTTTATTGATTTTGCTTTGTTCAGGAGATAAAGAAGATTTGATCACACACATTTCTCTGGTTACTGACCACCGATCTCCGCTCTCTCTTATCTCTTATTGCTCTTAGCTCCATCAGTCCCCAATCAGTCCAGGGGTGGTCACTCCCTTTTCTCTAGAAAAGGGGATTTACAAAATAAAAAGTTTTAAAACTATTTAAGCTTGTAACCTCAAAAAATTTGGGGTACTGACCCTGTGTCATCACTGCAGGGTTGCCCATCAGTACAGGTACAGTATAACCAGCATTCCACTATAAACCCTTCCACAGGCGCTCCTCCCTACATCCCCTTTCCCTCGTCTCGTCTACCCCCGACCCGCTTCTCTGCTCTGGCTGATATCGGTTACAATCAACAACACCAAAACCTCCCTGCCCTTCCAAGATTTCACACGTGGCCCCAAATTCTCTGGAATATGTAAACGCGGGCGATCAGGCACATTAAAACCCTCCGTTTTAAGGGGGCCCCTGAAAAATACATCTTCTCGGTTTGGCCCCCAAGACCCTAACTGCTATCACACACACTGTCACTCCCTACACTAGGGGACTCACAGGCACCCTTTTTGTAATAGATGTCAGTCTGGGGGGCAGGTTTTATCCATTTTTTTCAGTAAACCCCCCCCCTATTTTTGAAAAAAAAGTCTGGGCCATTGTAAACTTGGCACTTCCCACTGTATTTTCACCCATCACCCTAATAGATTTTAAGTCTCACGACAGGGCCCTCAATTGTGTTCTTTGTAAGTATTTTAAGTTAATGTCTGTACGTTTACCCTTGAATTTGTAAAGTGCGGCGGAATATGTTGGCGCTATATAAATAAAGATTATTATTATTATTATTATTATGGGCGACTTGTATGAATGGGGCTGCCCAAGAATTAGCGCAGCCCCGTTCTTTATATCTTAAACCAGGCGCACTCTAGTATCAGGTGCATTACAGAGCGCACGTGGCTTGTAAAGCACCTGAGATAGGGGAGGTGGAGGGGGCGTGCTGGAGACGTCTCGCGCTATAAGGCCCCGTTCACACGGCTTATTTGCCGACGGATTGGCGCCGTATTCCGCGCCGGATTTGCGCTTCAATACGGCGCCAACCCGTCGGAGTCATTACGGTAATCCCTGCTCTCATAGAGAACAGTGGAATCCGTCGCTCCTCCCCGCTCGGCAAATCCGCCGCGGGGGAGAAAAGTGACATGCAAAATATTTTACGGCGCGGACGCGCCGTAAACAATGCATTGTCTATGGGGCCGGGAGCGGTGCCCCCGCCGCGCTCCGGCCCCCGCCCCCGGCCGCCCCGTATTCACGGCGGATTTGTGCGCTCCAATACGGCGCACAAATCCGCCATGAATAAGCCGTGTGAACACGGCCTAACTGTACGAAGCTACACATTTATAGCTTTAGTATGGCAAATCCAGGCACATTACTGCTGGAACAGGTAGAGCACTTTAAAAGTGGTTTCCCCGAGCCTGAATTATTATGTTAGTGCTAGAATGTGTCTGATTTATGACCCGCAGTAGACCAGGTTAAAAGATTCATGTGCATTCAACACTACTATTGTGCGCAATACAATTGGCGTCTGGGGGCCAAAAATCATACATGTCGCCCTATGTGTTTATAAATCTCCTGCAGTCATGTCACTGTAACAGGTATAGCTGGAAACAACAGAGCTGATATGCCAATCACTGCTATAGACCCTCCCACAGCCTAACCTGGAAGTATGAGTCTAAAGCTGGATGTGGCAGTGTGAAACTGCATGGTGAGAAAGTTCTTCAAAGTCCTTCATCCAGCTGTAAGTAGAATATAAAGTATGTAGAGGGCTCCTCACCAGATCAGGGAGCTCTGTATGCGCATGTATATGATAATTATAATGGGATTAAGGACTATAGATCTGATGCATTGCTAATGTCATGGTTGTATTTCCGGGCAGGCGGAGAGGACAGACTAACCAGAGGGGTTGCTGCCCGCCCAGAAAAGTGATCCGGCAATCGGCATCTAACTTTGCATGGCCGGTTAAGAACGGCCATGCAGAGTTAGCAGCTGCACAATATCTGTGCAGCTGCTCCACCAGGGAGAAGACAGGGTTAGTTAATAACCATCCCTGCCATCCCAATTGTGTATACAGCGCTGTATATAAACACCAGCTTTAAAGGTGGTGTAATGTGAGGATTTCATAACACCTCCTTGGGTGCTGGGTTTCTTAAGCCAAAAGCCTAGGCTTCTGGCCCAGGAGATGCCGGGAGCAGCAGATTATGTCACACTGCTCACGTGGGAAACTAGCTCCTTGTCGAAGCTGCTCTGCGGGGGAAAGGGATAGGAGAGTATCTTTTAAATTTCTTTTAATTAGCCTGTACACCAACCTATATCTGCCAACAGGAGGCATAAACCTACCTACAGGGACATATACCTATCTACAGGGGGCTATATTTACCTGTAGAGGGGCTATATCTACAGGGAAGATATATTTACCTATGGGGGGCTATATCTACCTACAGGGGGCATATATCTACCTACAAGGGGGATATACTAACAGATGGCTATGTTAGCTACACAGAGGCTATATCTACCCCTATATCTAGGGGGTTCATTATTACTATTTGGAGCCCTAAAGATGGGAAGTTTGTACAGAGATAGAAATTGCTGAGGAAGTGCTGGGAAAGTGAGGAGTCTAAAATGTCTGAGTGGTAAATTCTGCTGAGAATCATGGCTGGGAGAAGTCATCATGCTTGTCTGGGCCACAGGGAGAAGAAAAGGGAAAGAGAATGACTTATAAGAAAAGAGAAGGGCTCATCAGAGAAGACATCTTTTGTAAGTTACTGGATGTAGCTCTACTGTAATCACTTATGTGTGCAGAGTGCCTGCATACAACTAGTAACTACCACTGTATTGTCTCTGTATGGCAGTAATATTGGTTGTAGTGTAATGTCTTTTATTTAGTAACAGAATGGTGATATTATTCAGCCACTATGTGGTGGTGATATGTGGTCATGATGTGGCAGTATTTGATCTTAATGGAATTATTGTTAATACTGGCTTTGGGATTCTGATTTTGTGTAGCAGAGTTATTTAATAAATGTAAAAAATAAAATAAGTAAAATAAGAAAAACCTGACAGCTGAAAACTGCATTTTTTAGCCCCACCCTTGACGGCCCTAAAACTATATATGAATGCCGGCATAGGAAAAGTGACATACCGTATTTTTCAGAATATAAGATGCATCGGACCATAAGACTCATCTAGGTTTTAGAGGAGGAAAATAGGAAAAAAATAATTTGAAGCAAAAAGTGGGGTCTGAAGTGTAGTTTTTATTGGTACAATTTTTTGGATAGATGTGACTTTTTAATCACTGTTTATTCCAATTTTTTTGGAGATATGAAATGACCAAAAAAACACAATTTTGGCGTTTGGAATGTTTTTCTTATATGCTGTACAGTGTACGGGATAAATGATGTTATAGTTTAATAGATCGGACTTTTACAGAAGTGGCGATATCAATAATGTATAACTTTTGTCTTTTTTTATTTGTAAAATGGCAAAAGTGGAGTGATTTAAACTTTAACATACATATATTTTAACTTTTTTTTACTTCAATACTTGGTCCCCCTTGGATACTTGACCACTAGGAGGCAGAATGCCATGTCCTGTATAAAGCAGTACTATTGTATTACTGTACATAGGATATTAATTAATTAATTCATTCATTCATTCCCTATTACACCCTGCCATAGGTGTACATACATGGCTGCTGCAGAAGTCTGCAAGAGGTTTCCATCCAAATTTGGGGGAAAAAAGTGAGTCTTATAGTCCAAAAAATACAGCAATTATAAACCTTAGCTCTACCTTTGCTGTTTAAAAAAAAATAAGTAGAAAAGTGACTATTTTTTACCATTTCACAACATTTTACAAATCTAATGTAAAAATAACCTAAAAATAAAGCCTTATATATCACGAAAAAGGTTATGTCCTATGTGTATCTGTTACACAAGTCTTGTGTTGTCACTGAATTAAGGCAAGAAATTAAAGCGAATGGAGAGGAATGGGTTAAAAGAAAAAACAGCATCCAACTACTGATATACAGTATGCATGGTCAATGTTCTTTTTTCTTGGATGGAGTAAACCCGGCATCAAACCTAGGCTTGATTGTGGAAAAAAGGGATGTGGTGCTGGGTCCCTTTGAAGCTTTGCTTATATTTTGTGTACCCTGCTGCTGGCGATTTCATATCATTGGTGAAAGTAATACTGGAAACTCTGAGCTGCTGAAAACAGAATATTAATGCAGAAATTACCAAACATCATCATCACACACTTCATCAGGTCTTTTTTGACCGAAGGTACAATCTACACAGATCTGAACTTCAATAAAGCCACTGTGCAGTTAAGAAGATTATCTGTCATTAATTTTCTTCAGATCTCGCTGTTTGGTTGCTTTAGCTCATCACTGTGACCTGTGATTACAACTTAGCTGCAGAATCTACAGGTAGTATAAGGTAGTCTTGAGACAAAAAAGGGCACAGCATCAGAAGGGTATGTTCACACGGCATAATTTCAGCACGTATTTCGCTATGTTTTTGCGCTCTAAAACAGGCGGGATGCACGCCAAAATTATGGTAATCCATAGCTCTCATAGAGAATGGATATGGATTACGCCTCATCTCCTCGCTCGTACAATACGATCGTATTGTACGCGCGGGGAGGTAAGTGACATGTCAATTATTCGCAGCAAATAATGAATGTCAATGGGGTCGGCGGGCTGTCGGTCCCCCTGCACCGCAGGGATACACACGTATTAGTGCGAGCTCCCGAAAGACACGATGCACTGTGGCATGTAAATGTACGCGCCGCAGTACATTGTGTGAACATACCTGAACAGAGGTGAGCGGAGAAGTGAGCATTTTTGGATTTTTTAAGAACACATTACACTTGCCTGTGGAAAACAACCTTAGAAAATTGCCCACTTTTTTAAAGCAAATTTTTAGGCTAAATATATTTTAAAAAGTTTTTGTTCATTTTCGAAATTTTAGATTTCACTATGTAAGTTACAAAATATATTAAAATATAGTGTTGTCATTTTTACTGAGCTGTCAATAGTAAAAGCAATAGAGAAGCATACTGGATTATTACTTTAGATGCTCTAGCTCCAAAAGGACTAAATGAAAGTCTAAATAAGAGAGTTGTATCTTAGTGTTACAGAGGTACAGGAGAGTATATAAACAAAGCATACATCGAACTGCGCATGTTTGAAAAAGAAGTTCATTCTTCGAAACGTCGCACGGTTGTGCAGACCGCCCGAATCTCCAGCTATCCCTCTCTAATCTTTCAAGATGTATGGATAAGATGGACTTACCTGTCTACTTCTTATAAGTATCCTACCAATTTTCTTTGCATTTAAGACATTGTCGTCTATTTGTTACTATTTTAAACAATCATTAAAGGGGTTTTGCCACGAAGTAAAATTGACATGGGAAGCTTGCAAATGAAATAACAAACATTTTCACCATTCATCATTATTAATAAAAATTCTGCACCGTTTTTGCTTTAGCTACTCCTTTAGTGATCCATTGTTTACAGATCGTCTCCAGGGGATACGACCAGGGCTGAGAGCTGCTCACTCCTGGTCGCACATGCTCAGACATCACTTCTCCTCTCTTTCAGCTACTGAGTGTTCAAACCCCAGGTGCTGTCACTCTACTCCTGTCCTCTGTGCTCCTTAGTAATTAGTCAAACAGTGCAAAAAAAATAAAAAAGAAACCTCACTGAGGTATGTGCATTGATAAAGAGAAAAAAAAAACACAGGCTTGGTTCCTGCAGGGATTTGAACTGAGGACCCTTGTGCTGTGAAGCAAAAACATTACCTCTAGCACTCACAATGCTTTACGAAAAACCTTTCTTTGACTACAGAGGGGAAAAGGCCGTGTTTGTCATCCTGCTGGTCCCAATAGGCAATTCAAAAAAATCACAACACACCCCCCTTTGGGCACACAAGCGAAGGCTGGATGCGGGAGGTATAAAGAGACGTGGCAAAACCCCTTTAAAAAGAAAAAAATTTCAGCTTGACCATTGCTTAGTTTGAATAGTAGTTAACTCTCCCAGCCCAGTGACCTCTCGCAAATGAGTTAAAATGTCATTTTTTAAGTGAAGTTCTTGTTCTCTTTAGTGCTACTTAAAAAAGTATTTTAATTGATGTTTACACTTCAGAAAAGCAGCTCCCACAAGATAGCTGCTTCTGTAACCATGTAAAGAAAACAGAATAAAAAATTATACAGACAGAAAATGAAAACATATTGTAATTACATAGCTGAGTCACATTATTATCTTAATTAAAGGGGTTGTCTCACTACATTGATTCATGTTACCTCAGTCCTTTTTTTCTTGTTTCATTTTGAATTCAGGGGCGTTTTACGGGCTTCCACTAGGTCAGTAAACCAGGTCTGTACTAAGCAACCAGTGCTGGCAGCCTATCAGGATTGATCAAACAGGTCTATAGCCATAGCGACCTGGAGAGCTGATGCAGCCCGTACAAGAGAGGAAAATAGGAATAGTGGGACACCTTTTAAAATTTACAATATTGCAAAGGACTTGATTTGGCAAAAAACTTTAAACAAAAAAGCAATCCTTGAGTGAACAACCCATTTAAAAAAGTAAATTTTCGTAGCTAGCTTCGTGGGTATATGAGGTGTGGGATAGGCTGTCTGCACACAAATCCCTCTAGTTGAATCTAGGGGCCTACCAGTTGAGTTGTTTATGGTCCTATCGGTGGAGTTTATTTTGGGGCTCACCCTACAGCTACTGTACATGACTGTACATGTGACCTATATATCACCTCCTGCTTTTTTCCTCTCTTTCTTCGCTTTTCTGCCTCCCGAGAATTCATAATATTAAAAAACAACCCGGGTCTCCATGCTAGGGCCCACTGGGGGTTTTCCCCCTTTTCCCTAGGCCAGTCCAAGTCTGGACAAATGGCACCATTGCACAAAAGCAATGTGAAAACTACGGATTACCATGTGAGAGGTGAATGTTGGCTATGAAGGTGTGCGAGGGTAGACTGACATGCTACAATGGAGCAGCTCACCACCAAAATAAATCACAGGGCTACTTGACGTGTGTCTAAAACAACAGTTCAGCGAACCCTCCTGCATATGGGGCTCTGAAGCAGACGGATTGTCACTGTACCTCAGATAACAAAGTTGCATCTGTAGAAAAGGCTTCAGTTTTCATGGCAGTATTGGACTTGGACTTCCACTGATTTGCAAAGAGTTGCTGTCACGGTTCACGCCAAGGTCCCTGCCATGAACCTTCGGTGTGTCCATGCCTGCCTTGTCTCCGCTGCAGCTTCCGTTTTGGGGGTCTCGGTGGCCTTTTGGCCCCCCCTGCTTAATTGGGCCTTTTAATCCTGACCATGCGCAATGCTTTTACTTTTTACTACCAATCCGCTCCCTTTCGGGGGTTTTGTGCGCACACCCCGCGCCCCCAGGGGGGTGTGGGGAGCTTTCTGCCCTTTATTGGGTCATTTCCCCAAATTTCCTGCCCTAAAAACCCTTTACACCTTGCTAAAGAAAACTTTCCCGTCCTTTCTCCAGTTCAGTTCTTTTTTGTTCATTTTTGGTTTTTTCATCGCCTTCTGCCCCCGCCCTTAGTTCTGCTATTCTGAATTTAACCCCTGAGATGACTGGTTCAGTTCCTGAAAGTCCATCAGAGCTCCTGACCACCTGTCTGTCGTTTCTGCTGTCCTTGCCCTTCCCCTTATCTGCTGTATTCCTGCCGTTTTCAAACCCGTCCAGTTTATCTGCTTATTTCCGCCCTTTACCGCCTTTTTCTGCTGTATTCCTGCCGTTGTACCTGTCCAGTTATCTGCTGTATTCCTGCCATTGCACCTGTCTAGTTATCTGCTATATTCCTGCCATTGCACCTGTCCAGTTATCTGCTGTATTCCTGCCGTTGCACCTGTTTAGTTACCCTCTATATTCCTGCCATTGCACCTGTCCAGTTATCTGCTGTATTCCTGCCATTGCACCTGTCTAGTTACCTACTGTATTCCTGCCATTGCACCTGTCCAGTTATCTGCTGTATTCCTGCCATTGCACCTGTCTAGTTACCTGCTGTATTCCTGCTGTTGCACCTGTTCAGTTACCTGCTGTATACACCCGTTTACTCCTGCTGTTACCTGTCTGCTACCACCTGGGACCTGAAGTCTTCCTACAGCTATGTATCTGGACCATCGCTCCCAGTGTCTGGTGTTCCTGTCCTGCACCTTGGCTGTCACTGCGGGTAGCCACGTCAGGGGTAGCAACCTGGGGGTTCCCCGCAGCAAAGTCCGTCGGGCCCTGTGGCGGGCTCTGGTAAAGACCTGGTGTGGATCTCCACCTATACCATAGTTGCCAACTTTTGAAGATGGAAAAGCAGGAGATTGAAGAGGGCGGTGCACGTAGCGCTGCACAGCAAAAAAATTGCATGGGCACGCCCATCTTTTTGTGTGCCACACCCCTTCAAAAAGCCACACCCACTCCGCCTAACTGCATAATGGCTTTGGAAGTGCTAGTTAGATGCCCTTATAGCCAGGTAGCAGCCCCCCATAACCAGGTAGTGCCCCTTACAGGCAGGTAGATGCCCCCTTGTAGCCCAGTAGATTCCCCCCTTTGTTAGCCAGGTAGATGTCCCCCGTTGGTAGCCAGGTAGTGGCCCCCTTTAGTAGTCAGGTAGTTGCCCCCTTATAGCCAGTAGTTGTCCCCCCCTTTGTTAGCTAGGTAGTGCCCCCTTTAGTAGTCAGGTAGTTGCCCCATTTAAATTTGCCAAGTAGATGCCCCCTTTAGTAGCCAGTTCTTGCCCCCTTTTGTAGTCAGGTAGTTGCCCCCTTATGTAGCCAGGTAGTTGCCCCCTTATTGTAGCCAGGTAGAGCCTCCTTATTGTAGTCAGGTAGTTGCCCCCTTTGTAGTCAGGTAGTTGCCCCCTTATTGTAGCCAGGTAGTTGCCCCCTTATTGTAGCCAGGTAGTTGCCCCCTTTGTAGCCAGGTCGTTTCCCCCTTATTGTAGCCAGGTAGATGCCCCCCTATAGCTAATACAAATAAAATAATAAAAGTCACTTACCTCACCAGGCTCCCTGCAGCACGGCCAGCTCCTGACGATCTCCTCAGCGTCGCAGGGAGAGTGAGTGCAGCCGCGCGTCACACCCCCTGCGACTCTGATCTGTATGTACAGCGCACACCGGCCGGCGCTGTACATACAGGGGGAGAAGGGAGAAGGAAACGATCCCTCCTGCCTCCTCCCTGCATAGTGACACGCACCGGGTGGGTGAGCGGCCGCTGCGGCCGCTTCACCCGCCTGTAGCAGCGGCCCGGCGGCGCCAGAGTAGCGCATGAGCGCTAATATGGCGTCGCGGCGCGAGGAATGCCAACTCTGCCGGGAGGGCGGGTGGGACCCCAATTAGCGGGACCCCCCTGCCAAAAGCGGGAGAGTTGGCATGTATGACCTATACCATCTCGCCTGCGGTGATCACAGTGAATCCACATCTGTTTACCAACGATCGACGTGTAAGTGCCTAATGTCATCACCGGATCTTTACAGAATGAACTGATCTCGTTCACTTCCATTACAGTTGCGTTTTCTGACTAGTCACATGTTTTATCGGAAGGGTGTTGACATGTCAGCCGAAAAACATTGGAGAAGAAACACCCGGCAACCATTGCTGGGAGAACACAAGCTTGCAGTGGCAGAATTATGGTTTTGGAAATGTCATTTTGGCATTTTCAGGATAAATCATCCATGTGGAAGAAGATCATGTACATTTAAACATGGAGATCTTCCAACAAGAAAATTCCACATGTCACATGGCTACAAATGTCTCTGACATTGATTAAAAAATCATAACCAAGACCTTCTGGTCCCCCAATTCTCCAAACTTGGACCCAGTTAAGCATCTGTGGGACCAACTCGATCATCATGTTCACTCTAAGGCTATGTTCACACGGCGTAATTGCGGCGCGTGTTTCGCTGCGTATTTGCACTTTATACGCGGCAAGTTGTGCGCTGCAATTACGATAATCCATAGCTGTCATAGAGAACTATGGATTATGCATCGTCCCCCATACGTACAATACGATCGTATTGTATGCGCGGGAAGATAAGTGATATGTCATTTATTCGCAGCGCAAGCTCCAGAAACACACGGTGTACTGCAGCGCATACTGTACGCGTCGCAGTACACCGTGAGAACATACCTTAAGGCCTCGTTCACACGGCTTATTTCAGAACGTATTTACAACGGATTCCGATGTAAATACGTTCTGAAATCAGTTGAAAATCAGTTGCACATAAGTGCCACTAAGTGGCACGTATTTGTAACTGATTTCCCGACGGATTCACCATCTACAATCATTGTAGATGGTGAATCCGTCCGGAAATAATTGACATGTCAATTGTTTTTCCGTCCGGATTGCCGTCGTCAATCCGCGGCGGCAATCCGGACGGAATTTTGCGTCGTGTGAACAACGAGCCGTATTTTCTATTGAAATCAATAGAAAATAGGCTGTGACTTATTTTGACGGATTTGCCGACGGATTGACGATCGTCAATCCGTCGGCAAATCCGTCCGAAATAAGCCGTGTGAACGAGGCCTAAGGGTTCTCCCCCATGCATCCTTCAGCAGTTACGGGATGCAGTCATTATGGCTCCCAGTACCTGGCACAATCTAACAGGACCTTATTGAGTCACTCCCAGTTTATCCAGCTGCCCGTACTGCACATAGTGGTTACTCTGAACGCTAGCTCGTGGTTCTAATAATGTGACCTGACTGTGTATAAAAATAATGCAATTTAATATACAGCCAATTATCAAAAAAAAAAAAGGTCATATACACCACGTTCCAAATTAATATGCAAATTTGATTTAAATTTCATAAAGATTTAGGGGGACATGCATGAAAACTGACTACGGCTAAGACCTTCTTTGTTGCCCATAACAACCAATCAGAGCTCCCGTTTCATTTTTTCAGAACAGTTTTTTTAAATGAAAGGGGCGCTCTGATTGGTTGCTATGGGCAACAAAGAAAGTCTTAGATCAAGACAGTTTTCATACATGATGCCCCTAATTTTTTGTATTTCAATTAAACCCAAGGATAGTATTGTGTCTCAGGGCCCTTTAGATCACTGAAATAAATCTCAAACACCTCTGATACATAGCTTGCCTCCGCAGGGCCTTCTTAACAGCATTATGGGCCCCTGGGCAGAGCTGTGCACTGGGCCCCCCAACCAACACAAGCACTCACAGGAATAAATATACACATTATCTATAACAAACTTATAACCTACAACACCATCATTTGGAGACCACAGAGTGGTCAGACACCTACTCAGGTCATCACTACATGACAGTGACTAAAGCACTGATCCAACACAGAAGAGAAACAATCCCTGACATCCAGGAACTCACAGGAGATGTCAACTCTGATGAGCCGCTCTCGGAGTCGTTCTTTTTCCCTATTCTTCTCCATCCGACTCAGAACACCATGACAACTGCTCCCGACGTTAACTCGTCCCTGCAGAATTTAACGCACAAACATCTTGGACTTTTCACTTTATCAGCCCTTCCCTACCAATTCCTTCCTTTGTTATAAGCGCCCCCATTAAGTAAGAAATTAGTAATGTTGGCCACCAATATGTAGGTAGGTAGATAGACCCCCAGTAGATAAGTATACAAGCTCACTGTAGGAAGGCAAAGTAGCCCCTGTAGGAAGGTACACAGCACCCTGTAGGTGGGTATGCAACCCCCTTGTAGGTATATAGCCCCCTGTAGGTAGGTATACAGCTCCCTGTAGGTAGACATATAGCTTCCTGTAGGTATCTAGCCCTCTGTAGGTAGGTGCACAGCCCCTTGTAGGTATATAGACCCCTGTAGGTGTGTACACAGCACCTTGTAGGTAGGTATGCAGCCCCCTTGTAGGTATATAGTCCCCTGTAGGTAGGTATGCAGCCCCCTGTAGGTAGGTACACATCCTCCTGAGCCCCCTATAGGTACACAGCCCCCTCTAGGTATATAGCCCCCTATAGGTACACAGTCCCATCTAGTTATATTTGGCCCATACGTACACAGCCCCCTTTAGATATATAGGCCCAGTAGGTACACAGCCCCCTCGAAGTATATAGCCCTCTGTATATACAATCACCTGTAGGTAAATATGGCCACTAGAAAAAAATTAAAATGCTAGCGCCCTGTAAGTAGGTACACAGTCCCCTGTAGGTACACAGCCCCCTCTAGGTATATAGCCCCCTGTAAGTATACAGCCCCCTGTAGGTATATAGCCCCCATGGTTACACAGCCCCCTCTAGGTATATAGCACTCTTAGGTACACGGCCCCTCTAAGTATATAGTCCTCTGTATATACAATCACTGTAGATAAACATGGTCACTAGAAAAAAAAATGCTACTCACCTCTCCACACTCCCTGCCGAAGAGACAGCTCCGGGAGCCGGCTCAGGACCCAAATGAAAAGAAACCTACTTAAAAGGACATTCCACATTATTAAGCAGACCACAGGTTTCTAGCAATATGGGAAAGAAAAAGGTTATCTCTACCGTTGGAAAGTGTCAAATAAAGCAATGCCTTGGACAAGGTAGGAAAACAGTAGATATTTCATGAAAACGTAAGCGTTATCATCATACTGTCAAAAGATTTGTGGCTGATTCTGAGACAGGTTTGTGCAGACAGAGAAATAATGAGGAAGTTTTCTGCCAGACTAATTTGTTGGATTAAGAGAACAGCTGTACAAAAACCATTACAAAGCAGCAAACAGGTATTTGAAGCTGCTGATGCCTCTGGCATCCCACGAAACTCAAGGTGTAGGATCCCCCAGAGACTGCAGTTGTCCATATACATACTACTTGGCCACCCCTAACCTGTACTAACAAGCAGAAATGGTTGCAGTGGGCCCACACATACAGGAAGACTAATTCTGAAACTGTCTTGTTTACTAATGAATGACGTACAACCCTGGATTGTCCAGATGGATTGAGTAGCGAATGGTTGGTGGATGGGCCCCATGATACAAGGCTGTATCGTCAACTCATTGGCATCAACTTAGAGAAAAATATCATTTGCATAATAATTTAGAACGTGGTATATTTCTTTCAGGATCAATGGAAATTAATTTGGAGTTACAGAATATATCACTATGGGGCAGTCTAAAGGTAGAGCTGCTGTGGAAGTTTAGGTGATTGACCATCTTTGTTGAGTACCATCTAAAGAACTAAAGAACTACTGTTAATAATCTTATTTAAAGAGAACCTGTCACATAGATTATGCCCCTCTTGCTGAGGACAGCACAAGCTAGTGACAGACCTGCTGTTTCCAGCACTGTGTCCCTTATTTTGTAAGATGCTGTAGTTTTTGTTTCCACGACCCCCTCCCCCTCCCCCCACACAGTTAGTGGCTAATCGCAGCTAACACCTGGCCGTTACAGTGCGAATGAGCAGCGCGCCCCCCGGGGGTTTTTTAACCCTTCAATCCCGCGCACCGATCTTCGAGCATCGGCATCGCCGCAGCAAAAAACGGGCGATCCGACCCCTTGGGCTGCAGAGAGGGGCCTTGTGAAGGCCTCCGTGACTGCATTCTGGTTTGCCCCCACTTCCCCCGGGCCCCAGAAGGAAGTGGGGGGGAAAAACCGCCATTTGGTACAGTCTAAATGTATTTTCTTTTTCAATGATTGGTGTGTTTTTTGATCGCGCCCCCTAGGGTGAAAAACCCCCCTAGGGGGACTCAAAAAGTTACGTAAAAAAAAAAAAGAAATAAAATTTTAAAGTAAAAAAAAAAGTATAATTCAAATAACCCCACTTTCCCCATTTTACAAAAAAAACGTTAACATATTTGGTATCGCCGCATCCAAAAAAAGTTTTTATTATTTAAAAAATGTAAATCCTTTTTTCCCCTAGCTGAAAAAGGAGAAGAAAAAAAAATCCAAACGCCAAAATTGTTTTTTTTTGGTTTTTTTTTGGTCTTTAAAATCCCGAATAAAAATAAAAAGTAACAGTGATCAAAAAAAGTTGCATGCATTTCAAAGGCTAGCAATAAAAAGTTCACTTCAGTATCAAAAAAAAAGAACCTCATGACTCCGTAGGGTTAGTACAAAAAGGGGGTGGGTGCAAAATTTTAAAAAAAAGAAAAAGGGTTTGGAATTTTTTTACGGGACCAAACATAACGGAAAAACCCCTTTGGTTTGGGTTTGCCGGATGCATTCAACATTGAATAAGAAAACACATTTATTTTTTGAAGATTGAAGCCGTAAAGCAAAACACCCCAAACGGCGGGGGAAAATACTTTTTTTTCCAATTTGTCCCATTGGGGAATTTTTTTTGGGGGTTTCCCCCGTATATTCTATATTACAGTGAATAACACAATTGAAAGTTTAAATCCCTTTTCCCCCCGCAAAATAAAATCAAGCTTAACCCCCCCCTCCCCCCCTTAATGGAAACCAAAAAGGGGGGGGGGGTTTTTAAACCCCGGGGGGGCCCCCGGGGCCCCCTTTTTAACCCAAAAAAACCCCCCCCCCTTTTTGGGTTTTTTTAAAAAAAGGGGTTTTTCCCCCCCCCCCGGGGGCCCTTTTTAAAAAAAAAAAAAAAGGAAAAAAAATTTTTTAAAAAAAATTTTTAAACCCCAAAACCCCCCCCAAAAAAAAAAGGGGAAAAAGGGGGGGGGGCCCCCCCCCCCAAAAAAACTTTAAAAATAAATTTTTTTTTCCCTTTTTGGGGGTTTTTTTTAAAAAAAAAAAAATTTTTTTTTTTAAAAATGTTTTGTTTAAATTAAAAAAAAAAAAAAATTTTAAAAAATTAAAAAAATTTTTAAAAAAAGTTTTTTTAAAAAACCCCCCAAAAAACCCCCCCCCCCAAAAAAAAGGGTTTAAAAAGGGGGGGCCCCCAAAAAAAAAAAAAATTTTTTTTTTTTTTTTCCCCCCCCCCAAAAAAAAATGTTTTTAAAAAAAAAAAAAAAAAAAAAAAAATAAAAGGGGTTTTTTGGGGGGTTTTGGAAAAAAGGGGAAAAAATTTTTTTAAATTTTTTAATTTAAAATTTTTTTTTTTTTTATTTTAAAAAAAACCCCAAAAAAAATTTTTCCCCCCAAAAAAAAAAACCCCCCTTTTTGGGGAAAAAAAAATTTTTTTTAAAAGGGGGGGGGGCCCCCCAAAAAAAAAAGGGGGGGTTTTTTTTTGGAAAAACCCTTTTCGGGAAAAATTTTTTTGGGGGAAAAAAAAACCCCCTTTTTCCCCCCCCTTTTTTTAAAAAAAAAAAAAATTTAAAAGGGAAAAAAAAAGGGGGGAAAAAAAATTTTTTTTTTTTTTTCCCCAAAAAAAAGGGGGGGTTTTTTTTTTAAAAATTTTCCAAAAACACCAAAAAAATTTTGGCCCTCCCTTTTTTCCCCGCCCCCCTTTTTTTTTAAAAAATTTTTTAAAAAAAATTTTTTTTGGGGGGGGTTTTTTTAAAAAAAAAAAAAAAATTTTCCAAAAAAAAAAATTTTCCCTTTTTTTTTTAAAAAAATTTTTTTAAAAAATTAGGGCCGGTTTTTTTTTTTTAAAACCCCCCCCCCGGGGGGGCCCCCGCCTAAAAATTTTTTTTTTTTTTAAAATTTTTGGGGGGGGGGTTTTTTTTTGGGGGGGGAAAAATTTTTTTTTTTTTTTTTTTTTAAAAAAAAGGGGGGTTTTGGGGGTTTGGGGCCCGGAAAAAAATTTTTTAAAAAAATTTTTTCCCAAAGGGGGGGGGGGTTTTTTTTTTTTCCCCCCGGGGGGTTTTTAAAATTTTTAAAAAGGGGGGGGTTTTTTTTTTTGGGGGGGGGGGAAAAAAATTTTTGGGGGGTTTTTTGGGGGGGGTTTTTAAAAATTTTTTTTTTTTTGGGGAAAAAAAAAACCCCCCCCCAAAGGGGCCCCGGGGGGGGTTTTCCCCCCCCTTTTTTAAAAAAAATTTTTGGGGAAAAAGGAAAAAGGGGGTTTTTTTATTTTTCCCCCCCAATTTGGGGGTTTTCCCCCCCTTTAAACCTTTAAAAGGGGGGGGGAAAAAAAAAAGGTTTTTCCCCCCCCCCTTTTTTTTTTTTTTTTTTTAAATTTTTTGGGGGAAAATTTTAAAAAAAACCCTTTTTTAAACCGGGAAAAAGGGGGAAAAAATTTTGGAAAAAAGGGGAAAAAGGGGGGTTTTGGTTTGGGGGAAAAAAGGGGTATTTTTGGGGGGGGGGCCCCCCAGGGGAAATTTTAAAACCCGGGGGTTTTTGGGGGGGGAAATTTTTTTTGGGGGGGAAAAAGGGGAAATTTTTGGGGGGGGTTTTTTTTTTAAAAAACCCGGTTTTGGGAAAAAAAAAAAAGGGGAAAGGGGGGCCCCCAAAAAAAAAAAAAAAAAAAATTGGAAAAAAAACCCGGGGAAAAAAAAAAAGGGGGTTTTTGGGGGGTTTAAAAATTTAAAATTTTTTTTTTAAAAAAAATTTTTTGGGTTGGGGGGGGGGTTTAAATTTTTTTGGGGGGGGGGGTTTTTTTTTGGGGGGGAAAAGAGGTTCCCCCCCCCAAAAAAGGGGGGGAAAATTTAAAAAGGGGAATTTTTTCCCTTTTTTAAAAAGGGGGTTTGGGGGGGGTTTTTCCCCCCAAATTAAAGGGGGGGTTTTTAAAAAGGTTTTGGGGGGGGGTTAAAAGGAAATTTTTTTTTTTTAAAAATTTTTAAAAACCCCAAAAAGGGGGGGGGGGGGAAAAAAAATTTCCCCGGCCCCCCCTTAGGGGGGCCCCCCCCCGGGGGGGTTAATTTCCCCTTTTCCCTTTAAATTTTGGGGGGGGGAAAACCCCCCGGGGGGCCTTTGGGGGCCCCTTTTGGTTTTTTAAAGGGGGGGCCCCCTTTTTTTTTCCCCCTTTTTTTGGGGGGGGGGGAAGGGGGTTTTTTTAAAGGGGGGTTTTTTTTTTTTTTTGGTTTTTCCCCTTTAAAAAAAATTTTTTAAAAAATTTTTTAAAGGTTTTTAAAAAAAAAAATTTTTTTTTTTTTTTTTTTTTTTTTTTTTTGGGAAAAAAACCCCAAAAAAAATTGGGTTTTTTTTTCCCCCCTTAAATTGGGGGGGTTTTTTTTTGGGGGGGGGGGTTTTTTTTTTTTTTTGGGAAAAAGGGGGGGGGGGTTTTGGGGGGGGGGGGGGGGGGGGGGGTTTTGGGGGTTTAAATATTGGGGGGGGGGGGGGGATTTTTTGGGGGGTTTTTTAAAAAGGGGGGGGGGGTTTTTTTTTTAATTTTTTTTTGGGGGGGGCCCAAAGGGTTTTGGGGCTTTTTCCCCGGGGGGGGGGAAATTTTTTTTGGGCCCCCCCCTGGCCAAAAAATTTTTTTGGTTTTAAGGGGGGGAAAAGGGTTTTGGGTTTAAAGGGGAAAGGGGGGGGGGGGGGAAAAAAAGGGGGGGGGGTTTAAGGGGGGGGGGGGTTTGGGGGGGGGGAAAAAAAAAAGGGAAAAAGGGGGAAAAGGGGGGGGGGTTTTTTTTTGGGGTTTTTGGGGATTTGGGGGGTTTTTTTTTTTTTTTAAAAAAAAAGGGGGGGAAACCCCCCCAATAAAAATTTTTTTTGGGGAAAAAAAATAAAAATTTTAAAAAAGGGGAAAAGGGGAAAAGGAAAAAGGGGGTTGGGGATTTTTTTTTAAAAAGGGGCCTTTTCCCCCAAAAAAATTTGGGGGGGGGGGCTATCCGGGGAAAAAAAAAATTTTTTTTTTTTGGGCCCCCTTTTTTTTTTTTTAAAGGGGGGAAAAAGTTTTGGGGGGTTTTTTTTTTTTTAAAAAAAAAAAAATTTTTTTTTGGGTTTTTTTTAAAAAAAAAAAAAGGGGGGTTTTTTTTTTTTTTTTTTTTTTTAAAAATTTTTTTTGGGGGGGGGGGGAAAAGGGGCCCCAATTTTTTTTTTGGGGGGGGGGGGGGGGGGTTTTGGGGGCCCCCCAATTTTAAAAAATTTAAAAAAAGGGGTTTAACCCCCTTTTTTTTTTTTGTTTGGGGGGGTTTTTGGGGGGGGGTTTTTTTTTGGGGGGGTTTTTTTAAAATTTAACCCCCGGGGGTTTTTTTTTTTTTAAAAAAATTTTTTAATTTTAAAAAAAAAGGGTTTTTTTAAATAAAATTTTTTAAAAAAAAGGGGGTTTTTTTTTTTTTTTTTTAAAATTGGGGGGTTCTTTTAAAGGGGTTTTGGGAAAAACCCCCCCGGGGGGGTTTTTTTTCCCCCAAAATTTAAAAGGGGGGGGGAAAGGGGGGGGGGGGGGGGCCCGGGGGGGGAAAAAAAGGGGAAAAAAGGGGGGGGGAAATGGCCGGGGGGGGGGGGGCCCGGGGGTTTTTTTAAAAAAATTTTTTTTGGGGGGGGGGGGGGGGGAAAAAATTTTTTTTAAAGGGGGGGGGGGGGGGGGGGGGGGGGGGGAAAAAAAGGGGGGGGGGGGAAAGGGGGGGGGGTTTGGGGGGGGGGGGTTTTTTTTTTTGGGGGGGGGGGGGTGGGGGGGGGAAAGGGGGTTTTTTGGGGGGGGGGTTTTTTAAAGGGGGGGTGGGGGTTGGGGGGGGGTTTTTTTTTTGGGGGGGGGGGGGTGGGGGGGGGGGGGGGGGGGGGGGGGGGTTTTTTTGGGGGGGGGGGGGGGGGGGGGGGGGGGAACCCCTTTAAAAAAAAAAAAAGGGGGGGGGGGGGGGTGGGTGGGGGGGGTGGGGGGGGGTTGGGGGGGGGGGGTTTTTTTTTTGGGCCGGTTTTTTCGGGGGGTTTTTTTTTTATTTTTTTAAAATTTTTCCCTTTTTTTTGGGGGGGCCCGGGGGGGGGAAAAAGGGGGAAAAAAAATTTTAAAAAAAGGGGGGGGGGGGGGAAAAATGGGGTTTTTTTTTAAAAAAAGGTTTTTTTTATTTAAAAAGAAAAAAAAAAGGGGGGTTTTTTTTGGTTTTTTCCCCAAAAAAAATTTTTTTGGGAAAAAAATTTTTAAAAAAAAATTTTTTTTTTTTTTTTTGGGGGGGGGAAAAAAAATTTTTTTTTTTTAAAAATTTTTTAAAAAATTTTTTTTCCCCCCCCCCTTTTGGAAATTTTTTTTTTTTTGGGGGATTTTTTAAAAAGAAAGCAGTTACATAGTTATGTGTAGTAGGCACAACCTTGTAAAAGGGGTGTGACTTGTTATAAAGGGGGTGTTGTTTATGCTAATTTTTGGGGACAAGCTACACGTGCTTCCAAATCTCCCTGGAAGCCAATTTGAAAAGTTGGCAAGTATGCTATTATCAGAGGCAGGTGTGGGTTGGAAAACTATCCACTCTTTGTCTGGTCTCCCAGCAGATGTTTGGTATGGTCCCCCAGCATATATTGCCAGAAGGTTTCAGCACCCAGCAGAGTTAGATACGATTTTATCTGTGTGCTTAAAGGAATTGTCTCACCATCCTGTTTTACAGAGCCACAGCCAGCTTCAGACTCACACTTTCTGCTTAGACTGTGGTTGGTTCTATAGCAGTGATTGGCATATCAGCACTGCTATTCCTAGCTATTCCTGTTACAGTGATGAGTGCAAGAGGTTTATAATCTGTAAAGCACAAAGCTACAGAGCTCTAAGGGTTTTAAATTGTCATAAACTTAGGTAAACAAACTCCTGTGCTAGAGATAACACTTCACAGGGAGTAACTCACCATGGTGGGACAGCAGCTTGAGGAGCAAACATATAAAAAGAGAGAGCAGGGTGAAGTGGTTGGTTAACTTGAGAAATTTGTGTACAGTAGCAGTAGATAAAATCTTTTTGTATCTCCTGAACAAAGAAAAATCAAAACAGCAATGTATTTGGTAACAGTCTTCGATAACCTTTCCCTACATATAAAAAGCTAATCATTTTAGTGAGAAAACCCTTTTATGACACGGATAAAAAAGTAGATGTTTGTAGAATTGTAGGGTGCAAGGGAGCCCTGCATGGCTCCCTGCCCCATTATATGATGTATTTTCTGTGAGACAGGTGACACCAAATCCCTGAGCCTCCTGCAAGACTTTGGCCAGAAGGCCTTCCCTGTATTTCAGCAGCTGACTAAAAATGTGGTAAGATCAGAATAGTCGAATATTGTGTATTGACTATGCATAGACATTTTTTTTATGTAAGGGGCACACAGTGGAGACAATATTTTATTTAGGAGGAACAGTGTGTGGGGCCATATGTTAATTAGGCTTTACAGTGGGGGGCACTATTTTAATGAGGGGGCACAGCAATGGGGTCTTGTGCACATGTGCACATTTTTATTTAGCGGACACCATGTGGGGTATAGCTCTATTTAAAGGGGTCGAGTGAGAACCCCCCCCCCCCCAAAAAAAATAAATAAGAACCTACAGTGCATTATTAATAGTAAAGATAAGCAGTACCTATCTGTCACAATCCAGTGTGTGAACTACTGACAGATGCTGTTATATCACATAATATCGCCATGTTGGATATTCCACCTCACTGAACTAGTGGGCGGAGCTACAAAACTACATTTCTCATAAAAGCTGATTCCTCTCAGCTGAGCTATAGATTCTATATCCACCTGAAATGATTTACGTATATACAGTATGTGTGCATGTGTACAGCCCTCGGTCTCCTTTCCACACTGCAGAGCCATCCCTTATACCACAAGTCTGTCAGACTGACTGAGCACAGCATAGGCTCAGTGATGTCAGTCAGCCTAACAAGGAAGGAACTCAGAGTCTGTCCTACTTCCTACATGACAGGTTTTTGCTGAGGAACATGCCCAGTGGCCATTTGTTATTCTATAATGATTATCCCCTAGACAAAGCGAGCAGACTTTTCTAATTAAAGATATTTAGGATTTTTTTCATTATGACTAGAGATGGGCGAATCGATTCTAACGAAGTGGAATTCATTTAGAATTTCAGTAAAACTTCGGTTCAGCACGAAGCTGAGTTTTAGGATGATTCACGGGAACGAAGCGTCTTTTTTATTGGCAAAATGGCCGCGAGCCCATTGGGTTACATGGGGCAGAGAACTCTGGGAGGAAGGAAGGAACACCCTCAATGACATGTGCAGACATGAAGCCAACTAGGGACCGGCAGGCTTCTTTGACGTCAGAGCCCTATAAATACGGGCAATCCTCACACCTCTCACTGTCTGTCCTGGCATAAGCATCTTGCTGCAGCACTATATTGAACTTATTCTAAAACAAACTCGTTTTATCAGCGACTGGGGGGAAAGAGCATCACAAGTGTGTGTCATTTGCACACTTGTTATTTAACCAGTGTTATTAGTTTCTTGTAGTTTGTGTGGTATTCTCTCTAAAGTCCAGGGTGGCTGTACTTCTGTCTCATATATCCTAATTTCCATCTGGTTTTTCTGTACGATATTTCATACACAAGGCTTAATTAAATTTTTTGATCAAACAGTATGTCAGACAGAGAGGTGGCAGGCCCTTCACATGCGAGTGGCAGTGGCACAAACGTTCCTGGAGCAGGCACAGGTCCCAGCACAGTAAGGGGATGTCGCAGCAGGGGTCACTCGGTGAGGCCAGAACTGCCGGTGTCATCTAGCGGCCGTGTGTTGTTCAGCAACCCAATGGGTTCTTGATTGGTTGACTAGGTCATCCTCTTCCTCCCAGATGACATCTGACAACCCCAGCCAAGAGTCGGTGGGAACGTCAGACACAACCCTTAGTTGGCATGGCCGGGAGCGGGTCAGCGGCCGTCACCTGTCCTCAACCCGCCTCTGTCCCGTTCAGTTCCCTCAGCCAGAGATCTACTATGTGGTCTGGGCTCACCGGCACTATACAGCGAGGATGAACTCTTTGAGGACAGTCAGCAGCTACTTGGCAGCGAAGAGGTGGGGCAGACATCCGCTGCTTCTTGCAGTAGGCGGGAAAGTAGTGATGTGGAGAGTGGCGCGGGAGGTTATGTTGCAAGCAGTCAGGCTCTGCATACTGAGACCGTTGAGGAGGACAGCAGTGACGGGCAAATACAAATCGATGACGATGTAGCTGATCGCACTTGGGAGGCGGGTGAAGCAAGGGCTTCATCATCATCGTCGGGAGAAGAAGGCGTCAGCTTGCACATCAGGCAGCAGTGCAGTCAACAAGTCGGTAGTGTGGCTGTGAGTCAGCAGGATAGCAGCAGAGCGACGTCGGGAGCCAAACAGCCATGGGGTAGAAAACCCGCTTCGCAGGTTCAAGAAAGTAGCGGCACAGGGGCTCATCGAGGCAGCGGCGGTAGTAGTCACTCGGCGGTAAAATCACCTGCTCGGCGGTGTGGCAGTTTTTTTCTAAGACACCAGAGGAGCCAAACATGTGTATTTGTAGAATCTGTGGGCAGAAAGTGAAGCATGGCCAGGGAGCTAACGTTGGCACCACGGCCCTGCGTCAACACATGCAGCTGATGCTCCAGAATTTGTCATTGTGCCACTCTGTGGCCTACTCATGCTGCTGCCAACTGACGGCTGTCTTACTGGAACATCCTGTGGCTTCCTAATGCTGTTTCCACCCTCCACCACTCTATGACATTGCCACTATGCAGGGGCGTAACTAGAGAAGCCTGGGCCCCATACCGAACTTTTGGATGGGGCCCCCTACCGGATCACGAACATTTACCAGGACATGCTGTTAGATAATACAAGGGGTAAATACCTCACCATACATTTCACCATCATACTGCTACCGAACAAACCACTATACCAAAACCAATATTACCAATAACCCATTACAAGGGAAACCCGAATATACCCCCCAAAATGACCACAAAATACTGAATAATACCCCTACACTATTACTGATCCTACACAAAGACCAATAGTTTCCCCCCCCATATATGACCATATAGGGTATATCCAGTGTACACAGCTCTGCAGACTGTAAAAAACCACCATCATGACCATATAGTGGTAGCACCAGTGTACACAGGGTCTGCCCAAATGTATATAACCACCATACATGACCATAAAGTGTAGGCACCCTGTACACAGGGGCCCGCAACTGTATAAAACCACCAACGTGCCATATAGTGGTAACAACCCTGTACACAGGCCCGGGAGACTGTAAGACCTCCCAACGTGACCATATAGTGGTAAACCAGTCACGGTGCTTGAAATAGTTACTTACATTTAGGGCCTCACAGGGGCGTGTTTTCTGAGGAGTCTCCCCTTTCCCTTTTTTTCTCTAATTTGTCCAAAACCCCCCCTGAGACTTTCCCCATCCACCCTCGCCCCGAGAATTTCAAACAAACACCTGAGACTCCTCACTTTTTTTTAAAACATTTTCCCCCTTGAGTGCCCCCTCCCCTCAGTACAAACCCCATTTATAATGGCCCCAAAAGGGAAGAATTCTCCCTGGAATATGGGGCACCCCCAGCCGGTAGAGGTACAACGGGGCCCCCGGGCGGTACCAGGTAGCTTTTTCACCCACCAGGCTAGCTAGGGGAACTAGGGAGCTTCGGGCCCCCGGCGGTAGCTTAGGTCCCATTTAGATAGAATGGGGGCCCCCTGTAGCTTAGGCCCCCCGTATTAAAAATAGGGCCCCCTGTGATTAGGGGCCCCCTTTTAGGCAAATATCCCCACCGTAATTAGGGCCCCTTGTAGGCAAATAGTCCCCACCTAGATTAGGGCCCCCTTTTTGGGAAAAGTCCCCACCCCTAGATTAGGGCCCCCTTTTAGGGAAAATCCCCCCCGTAGATTAACCCCCTTTTAGGGAGAATACCCCCCCCCTAATTAGGGCCCCCTTGTAGCAAATATTTCCCCCCCGAGATTAGGGCCCCCTTTTTAGGCAACATCCCCCCCTAGATTGGGGCCCCCCTTTTGGCAAATAGTCCCCTGTAGATTAGGTCCCCTTAGGCGAATAGACCCCCTAGATTAGACCCCCTTGTAGGCAGAATAGTCCCCCCGTAATTAGGGCCCCCCGTGGCAGAATAGTCCCCCCCGTAGATTGGGGCCCCTTTGTAGGGAGAATAGCCCCCCCCCCCCCGAATTAGGGCCCCCTTGTAGGGAAAAATCCCCCCCATAGATTAGGCCCCCTTTTAGGCAAATAGGCCCCCCCGAATTAGGACCCCCCATAGGCAAATAGTTCCCCCCCAGTCAAAAAGCCCCCCCGTAGGCATATTCCCCCCCTATAGTTTTAGGGCCCCCGTAGGCAAGTTTCCCCCCCCCCAGTTAATTTGGGCCCCCCTGTAAGCATATTCCCCCCCCCCCCGTTAATTGGCCCCCTGTAGGGGTAGTTCCCCCCCCCCCACAGTTAAAGGGCCCCCTGTAAAAGGGGGGTAGGTTCCCCCCCCACATTTAATAGAGCCCCCTGTAGGCATAGTTCCCCTCCCCACAGTTAATAGGGGCCCCCTGAGCATAGTCCCCCCCCCCCAAAATTAATAAGGGGCCCCCGAAGGCATAGTCCCCCCCACTGCTAATCGGGCCCCCTGTAGGTGTAGCCCCCCCTAGTTAATAGGGCCCCCTGTAGGTGTAGTTGCCCCCCCACAGTTAATAGGGCCCCCTGTAGGTGTAGTTCCCCCCCCCACAGTTAATAGGGCCAATTAGGGATAGTTCCCCCCCCCCCCCAGTTAATAGGGGCCCCCTGAGGGGTAGTTTCCCTCTCCCCACATTTTAGGGGCCCCCTGTAGGCAATCCCCCCCACAGTTTTAGGGCCCCCGTAGGCATAGTCCCCCCCCCCAGTAATAGGGCCCCTTAGATAGTTTTCCCCCCCCCAGAATAGGGGCCCCTTAGGGATTTTCCCCCCCCCCGTAATAGGGCCCACGTAGGTAAGTTCCCCCCCCCCAGTAATAGGGGCCCCCGAGGGTTAGTTTTTCCCCTCCCCATAAAAAGGGCCCCTTAGATAGTTTCCCCCCCCCCAGTAATAGGGCCCCCTGTAGGTATAGTCCCCCCCCCCAAGTAATAGGGCCCCCTGTGGTAAGTTCCACCCCCCAGTAATCGGGCCCCCTGCAGGTATAGGCCCCCCCCCAGTAATAGGGCCCCCTGTAGGTATAGTTTCCCACCCCCCAATAATAGGGTTCCCTGTAGGTATAGTCCCCCCCCCAGTAATAGGGCCCAATGTAGGTATATTTTCCTCCCCCACCAGTATTCGGGCCCCCCCGTAATAGTCTCCCCCCCCCCTATAGGGCCCCCCCCGTAGGTATAGGTCCCGACCCATAATAGGGGCCCCTTAGGGGATAATTTCCCCCCCCCCCCCCCAGTAATAGGGCCCCCTGTAGGTATAGTTCCCCCCCCCCCAGTAATAGGCCCCCCTGTAGGTATATTTTTCCCCCCCCCCAGTAATAGGGCCCCCTGTAGGTATTGTTCCCCCCCCCCCCCAGTAAAAGGGCCCCCTGTAGGTATAGTTTCCCCCCCCCCGTAATAGGGCCCCCTTTTGGTTTAGTTGCCCCCCCCCCAGTAAAAGGGCCCCCTGTAGGTATATTTTCCCCCCCCCCCAGTAATAGGGCCCAGTAGGGGATATTTTCCCCCCCCGGAATAGGGCCCCCTGTAGGTATAGTCCCCCCCAGTAAAGGGGCCCCGTAGTAAGTTTTCCCCCCCCAAATACCCCCTGTAGGGATAGTTTCCCCCCCCCCCAATAAAGGTTTTTCCCCGTAGGGAAACCCCCCCCCCAGTAATAGGGCCCCAAAGTAGTATATTTTTTCCCCCCCCCAGTAATAGGGCCCCCCCAGGTATATTTTTCCCCCCCCCCCCCCGAATTTGGGCCCCCTGTGGGTATTGTCCCCCCCAGTAATAGGGCCCCCTGTAGGTATAATTCCCCCCCCCCCCCAGTAATAGGCCCCCTGTAGGTATAGTCCCCCCCCCAGTAATAGGGCCCCCTGTAGGGAAGTTTCCCCCCCCCGAATAAAGGGCCCCCTTTGGGATTGTTCCCCCCCCAGTAAAGGGCCCCCGTGGGTATAGTTCCCCCTAATAGGGCCCCCTGTAGGGAAGTTCCCCCCCCCCCCCTAAAGGGCCCATTAGGTAAGTTTCCCCCCCCCATAAATAGGGCCCCCTGTAGGATAGTCCCCCCCCCATTAAAGGGGGCCCCCCGAGGGATAGTTCCACCCCCAGTAATGGGCCCCCCGTAGGGATAGTTCCCCCCCCCCCATAATAGGGCCCCCGTAGGGAAAGTTTTCCCCCCCCCCAATAATAGGTTCCCTGTAGGGATAGTTTCCCCCCCCCCGCCCCCGTAATAGGGCCCCCAAAGTAGGTTATTTTTTCTCCCCCAGTTTAAAAGGGCCCCGTAGGGATAGTTTTCCCCCCCCCCGTAATAGGGCCCCCTGTTGGTATAGTTCCCCCCCCCCTGTAATAGGACCCCCTGTAGGTAAAATTTCCCCCCCATAAAAGGGCCCCCTGTAGGTATATTCCCCCCCCCCCCGTAATAGGGCCCCCAAAGGGAAAGGGTCCTCCCATAATAGGGGCCCCGTAGGTATTTCCCCCCCCCCCCAGTAAAAGGGCCCCTGTAGGAAAGTCCCCCCCCCCCATAATAGGCCCCCGTGGGTTTTAGTTTTTCCCCCCCCCCCCTAATAGGGCCCCCTTAGGGATTTTCCCCCCCCCCAGTAAAGGCCCCTTAGGTAAAAGTTTCCCCCCCCCATAAATAGGGCCCCCTGTTGGTATAGTTCCCCCCCAGTAAAGGGGCCCCCCTGTAGGTATAGTTCCCCCCCCCCAGTAATAGGGCCCTGGGTAAGTTTTCCCCCCCCAGTAATAGGCCCCCTGTAGTATAGTCCCCCCCCCATAATAGGGGCCCCCGGGTTGTTCCCCCCCCAGTAATAGGGCCACCCCCGTAGGGGAAAAGTTTCCCCCCCCCCCAGTAAAGGCCCCCTGAGTAAGTTTCCCCCCCCCCAATAATAGTTCCCGTAGGTATAGTTTTTCCCCCCCCCCCCCCCCCCTTTTAAAGGGCCCCCAATGTAGGAAATTTTCCTCCCCCAGAATGGCCCCCTTAGGTATAGTTTCCCCCCCCCCCAAAAGGCCCCCTGGGGAATGGTCCCCCTCCGTAATAGGGCCCCCCGTAGTTTTTTCCCCCCCCTCCCCATAATAGGGCCCCCCGTAGTAAGCCCCCCCCCAGTAATAAGGGCTCCCCTGTAGGTATAGTTCCCCCCCCAGTAATTAGGGCCCCCTGCCGGTAACGGGCTCCCTGCCCCCCCCAGTAAATAGGGGGCCTCCCTGTGTAGTATATGCTCGCCCTCCCGTGAGGCCTGATTTACATAACCTGGGCAGGGCTGTCGCTGTCCTCTCGGCGTCTCCGTCTCCCTTCCCAGGCCCCAAGCCTCTTGCTTTAGGCTGATGAGGGCCGTTGGACGTAGAAGTAGCAGACAGCGGCGCGATGACGTCACTCGCAATCGGTGCCTCCTGCGCAGCATAGGTAATTGTGCAGGGCATTGGAGTCGGCAACAGCTCTCTCCCTGTCCCCGCCGTTCATCTTAATTTGTAATACGCTTTTCGGCACGGTATTGGCATACAAAATTAGGGAGAGATGGCCTCTTTGAAGCAAGGGTCGAGCCTGCTACCTAGGCAGGTTGGCCGCCCATCTTGCCCTTGCTTTCACAGACCGGTCCCCACACTCTGGGCACCCGCCTCAGTGAAACTGTCTGGTTCACTGGCCGTTCCGGGCCGAGGAGGAGTCGAGCCATCACCTGTGTAGCAAGGACATGATAGCAGCTGGCCGGCCGGGGCCGCGGTGCCCCCACAACCACCGGCCCCCTGAGGGCAACTGGCTACCGTCCTGTCTAGCTCCGTGTAGTTACGGGTCCCCTAGTCCCTATGTTTGGTTTTCCCCTTCTTTTCATTCTGTCAGAGATTGATATAAGAATGATCATGGATATGTCTGATTAGGCTAGCCAAAAGCAGAAGTGGATAAGTGAAGGGCACAGAATTTTTTTTTGTTATGCTGTTTGTATTTTGGCTTTAGCAATACTGATGTATTATTGACGTCAGAAAGTGTAAAGCTGACACTGACGATGAAAGGAAGGGCAAAAGTGATTCAGAGACGTCAACAATGCAAAATATAACAGCCGACATGGACCCTCCCTTCTCCACTCTTTTGGGGGAATATAGCATGTGTTATCACAGGGCGTTTTAACCAGAACAGGTTCTGTCATAATCTAGTGGAATCAATCTGATGTCGGTGTAAAAAAGCAGTGCACTCTTATAGTATGAATCTTGGCCCTCAGCTCGATTCCTTTCAAGGCTGGCGCTGACTTACCACCCGTCCAAATTCATCCATGTGTCAGGCAACATTCCCCCTCTCATTTTTTTGAGTCAGTTTGCCGTCTCTTCAAGTGCCGGTCAGTGAATTTTAGAGTGGAAGCGATTGTAAGAGCAGTCGGCAGTCATCTGCGTGTCTAACTAAAACACAAACATGTATGTAAGACCAAACTTCAACACTCCCTTCTGCATACACATCACCGGCCACTTTATTAGGTAAAACCTGTTCTCAACAGTCTCGTTAACACTTAATTTCTTAATCAGCCTATCACATGGCGGCAACTCAAGTTGCATTTAGTTGCATGTAGACATGGTCAAGACTATCTCCTGGCAGTTGCAAGACCGAGCAATCAGATATTGTGGGAAGAAAGGTTGATTTGATTCCTTTTAACTTTGCAATGGCTGTTGGTCGCGCAGTAAAGTGGCTGGGTCTGAGTATTTGCAGAAACGCAGTCTGATCTCCTAGTGGGAATTAGCCCGGCCCTAACCAACTCTAGGGATTTACTCAGAGAAGGGTCTTGAAAAAGAAAAAACTATCCAGTGAGCGACATCGGCTGTGGGTCGGTAAAGTTGCCTTGTTTAGATACTCATAGTGTGCACAGGAGAAATGTGGGCGCAGACAGGTTCTGTAAGCTGATAGAAAGTCAACAGTGTGACTCCAATATCCACCCGATAACAGACCATGGGGTAGGGCAGAAGAGCATCACTGAATCCGCACAGTAAGTAGCGACATTGAGGCGGAGGGCTACAGCATCCATTCATTAAGAAAGCCACAGGACTTCCGGGTAGGGCCACTCTTTCAGTGTCTGAAGAACCGGAAACTGAGGCTCCAATTTGCCCAAGGCTCATCGAAAATTTGGATCATTGAGAAGATTAAGGAAAACCACGTTTCCTGGTCTTAAGAGTCTCGATTTCTTCTGCTGCGACCATTTCGGATGGGTATGGTTTTTGTCAGGAATTAGGCGTTCACAACAACAAGAAAGCATGATCCATCCTGCCTTGTATCAACGGTTCAGGCTGGTGATGGTGGTGTCATGGTGTGGGAATATTTCTTGGCACTCTTGTGGCCACCTATGGTTACCAATTGAGGGCAAGCGTTGCATTGTGCACACCATGATGAGAATCTGATGGCCACGGAAGAAATGAGGCAAATTACTGAATCGAAAAGGGGGACCAACTCGATAGCATAACATGTTGTACCTAAAAAAGTGGCCGGTGAGTGTAATATATAAAGTCATGGCAGGCAACATTCAACTAGACACCCCACAGGCTCTCACTGCGTAGCCGAGGAAAAGCCGTTTTTTTAACGTAATACGGACGCGAAGTGAAGATTCGTGGTACGAAACTATTTTTGTTTGGAAAATCTCTGGGGCAAATCTAATTTTTGAGTAATTTCACGCCATCTCTAATTGATGGACATGTAGTTTATATATTTTGTTTTCATTCTTTTTCCCCGTTAAAGAACCCCTTTAAAGGTTAAGAGCGTATAGGTATGCCTTTATTATCCCATGGCAGTGCATAAATTCTAGAGAAGGTCCTGGGCCCCAAAGCGGAACTTTTGGATGGGGTCAACCCTACTCCCCCCACTCCACCCCTGCACCCACACTCCCTGACCACGAACATTTACCAGAACATGTCATAAAGAAAATTATAGATAATACAAGGGGCAAATACCTCACCATATTTCTCACTATCATACTGCTCACCGCAAACAAACAGTCCACATAAGCCAAAACCAACAATACACTCAGCAACTCATCTACTACATTAAGCGACCCGTAGATTATACCTTCCAAACACCCGAGCGCGAACCACCACAAATAACCCACCAGGGAGCAATAGATACTAAATAATACCAGACCAGCCTCACCTACTATGATCACGTATACAAAGACCAATATTACCCGTGCCATGATTAGTGAACAAATAGTGGTATATAACTAGTGTCTCACATGGCTCTCAAAGACTGGTATATAACCACCAATAGTGACCATATATGGTAGGACCCACCATTGACACAGGCTCTGACACCACAAATGTGATAGAAGTTGTAGGTTACATCTTGTGACTCACAGGTAACGTGGTTTCTCCTGACGAGTATCGTTATACGTTCGCCCTTTTGTTCTTCATTCAGATCGGGGGCAGACTCGCCATGATGACAACGTCTCCGACCCACTTGTACCCTGTCAATTTAGACACAAATAGTCTTAGAATATCCTCACCTTTTCCAGCACCCAATCCTCCCTGTCTCCCCGGTGCTATACTTGTGTCCAGTTAGGTCAGGCAGGTTTAGGTAGTGGCTACTAGGAGGCCCCATATTAGGTATTTTCAAGTGCTATGGTTTATGGTAGAAGTATAGAGCCGCCATATAGACTAGGCAAAGTTTAGGTTAGCTATAGGCCCCATATAGAGTAGTACAGGCAGGGATATCAGGGCCAATAAGTATGGGAAAGTGGTCAGCATGTTATAGGTGTTATCTATATGTGGCCCATAGTATCGTAGGTTGGCAGTCAGTGGCTTACTTTAGGGTCTAAAGGGTGCCCCATACAGGCAGGCAGGTTTCATCAGGTTAGCGCTACATACGGGGGGCATATATAATTAGTTGGCAGGCAGGGCGATAGTGTAGTAGCTATATGTGCTATATATAGAGGTCAAATAGTGCAGTGGCTTTGTGAGAGGAGCTATAATAATAGCGTGCAGTGGAGGCCTTTGGAAGGCTACTAGGGGCCAATATATGCAGGCATGGCTATTAGGGCTAGAATATAGGCGCATATTACAGTGGTAAAGTGGGTCAATAAAATAGACACAACAGTGGGCTATATGGGCCTAGATGATAGGCAGGGCGGCTATAAGTGGTCCAATATAGAGTGAGATGCAGGTCAGGTCTATAGTGTGGCCAATATGATTTATGGCAGGCCAAGCTATAGGGGCGGAATGGCGAATAGTATAGGGCAGGCAAGGCTATGAGTCCATATAATAGGGTCAGGCAGGGGGCTTCATTCAGCAAATATTAAAAAAAATAAGAAATCACTTACTCATCGCTGTCTCATGCTCTCCTCGATGTGACCGGCCAGTTCCCGGATTGCCTGGGAAGTGAGGGGTTTGGGTGAATGTATTTCCCCAATCTGTACTTGGCTGGCGGGCTTAGTGATGATGGTGAGCGTCATCGCGCAGCCCCACGTCAGCACTACGTGGGCCCACGTCAGTCATATTAGGCAGAGCGGTAGGCCGCTGGTGTCGTTTCATATTTATAAGAGCGCCCGGGGCCCCTTCAGGCTCCGTCTCCGAGCCGTGCAGTGAACTAGTAATTGTTCACTGGTTGCCGGCGTGCGGGGGCAGGAGCCGTAACTACTGGGGAGTAGCAGATGTGTTAGCCTGCTACCCTCGTGCGGGCCCGCCCAGAGAGAGCGACAGGGCCCTGGGGCAGTCATGCTTGACTCTGCTGGCCAGAGATTTCCGGTATTTTACGGCCCGCTGCCCAGGGGGCAAATCTGTTGTGGCCCCATATTTTATTCAGTCAGGGGCAAAGTATGAGGGGTCCTAAAATCACAATAAGTTAGTCACATTTATTATCCGTAAATACAGGCATAGTTGGGGATCATCATTTTATAGGGTGCATAGTGTAGTAGGGGCCTAATTTTTAATAAGGGGGTCACAGATTTGGCTCTAAAAATTTTAAACAGATCAGCGAGCATAGGGGATGCTATATTTAAATCATATCGAGGGCATCAGTGGGTTGAGGGACATATATTTATTCAAGTGAAGCAACTTGCAACATATTTTAATTTGGGGGTCACAGTCTAAAAATATTTCCATTTAGAGGGCATAGCACAAGATATATTTTTATCCAAGGGAAAGGTGACATTTTTTCATTCAAGGGGCACAGTATTGAGCATATTTTAATGCAGGTGGACAGGTCACAGTATATTTTTAAAATTCGTGCAGGCGCGATGAGCATAGTTTGGGGTATATAATTTATTGTTCAGGATGTGTCAGCAAATTTGAGGCATATTTTGTATTGAAGCAGAGGATCTAATAACAGCTGAATGTTTATTCGTATCTCTGGTTGTGCATCTGATTAGGTACAGATTAGACTGTACAAGCCAGCACTGTCAGAGTGAATAAGTTCGGCGATCATTCTTGTTTGTAAGCAACAACTTTCAGTACATCTTTAAGCAATTTTGATCATCTTATCTTATCTTAAGCAATGTTAATGTCTGAATACCCAAACTCGTATCAAGTAACTTTCATAGGATAAACCATCAATGCAATAATATAGTTAAGATTTATTTATTTTATAAGACGCCCTATAGTTCGCATACGAGCAGCTGTATCACTTCAGAGTGGGGTAACATAGGCATAACAAGTACAAAAGGTAACAATAAGTAGCTAACAACTGGTTTGGAAGGAGAGGAGGCCCTGCCCATAAAGGCTTTCAGCTAGAGATGGGCGAATTTCTCAAAAATTCAATTCGGCTGATACTTCGAGTTAAGAAGATTTATTCCGTCAAAAATGTCATTATCTTATTCGAATTTAATTACCGACGAATCATCACGTTAAAAAAACAGCTATATTCCTATGGTGCTGGCAGAGAGCCTGTAGGTGTATGTTAGAACATTTGTGCCATGCAGAAAGTACTGCATATGGGGAGGGCATAGTTTCGATATTGAAAATAAATACATTGATTTAGTATAACATGCAGGATGCAGCCGTACGTGTACGAGTAACTTTCGCTTCACAACTTCACTCAAACTGCGTGGGGCAGTATATACGGATGTCAAAACTGACCAAGAGTAACTGAAGTGGGAATTCAAGGCCTTTGACAGGGTAATGATTCACCGCCATCTAGAAAAACATCTTGTGCAGAGGGCCAAGAATCCTACCCCACTATAGTGTCAAAGAGCGCACGTTCCTTTTACACCGTCATCTAGATGAATCACCATTTATGACAGAACCTGTTCAGTTAAACGTTGATACATTTAGAACTACAAAGAGTATAAACTTTTTATTTCACTTATTATGGTGAACAATCTTTGAAATACATGTAGTTTGTATTATCTCAAATATACAATATTCCATTATATGGGCATAGTTATTATTTTGGGATAATGTATCGCTCATGGCATCCAGAAGAGTTATCAACTTTTTTCACTTATAAACGGGAAACACCTTTTGAAAAAACATGGTATATGTAGAAATCCTGTGTGGCAGGAAATTGAATGCTTGTCCAGGAGACTCTAAATATTGGCACCTAGGTTTTGACATCCGTGGGCATCAACACCTGCAGCGTCACCTATCCATTGGCCTGGGAGAAACGTATTCCTCAGATGGTGGTGGTCCATCCTTGCTTCATGCAAGTGAGCATCATTAATTGCAGCACCCAGTGCACGCGAACCCATTTCTGGCAGCGTCAAGCAGGCACCACCGAACTCATTCCAAAGGGACTGACTATCTTTACCCATCATCCACCGGTATCCAGAAGACTCCTGCCGTCCTCGACACTCCAATTTGCTAACAGGCAAAGGCTTTTCATGAGGAATAGTTGGCTAGTAGACAGCATTATCGTCCAGGCCATCCTACGGCGAAGAATGCTAAACGTGCCCCTGTCCAAAAGTTGGTGATAACTGCAGCTCCCTTCCCTTTTCAAGTGTGGACTCTGCACCCTATTCAGAGAACTGAAGGCTTGTGCTTGATGCCAAGGTGGAGAGTCCAGTGCATTGGAGGGCCATAGTTACCCTAGATAGGAGAACAATTATCATGTCCACTCCCAAAATGTTGAGAGACACACCTTTGTCAAAGGAATCAGCATGAATCAGTCCCCCCCCCCAGGGTTTCGCACACACCAATGGCCAGATGCATCAGATTTAGAATCAGGCCAGGCTGGCCATCACGCTAAACTTTTGACAAATTTGAGTTCTGGATTTCTTCTGCTACACATGGCCTCAGCTGACTAATACTGATGGCTGGGCCACCGCGCCTGATGGGCCACACATCATGTTCCCCCAGCTACTCCTTCTCCTATCCACCGATCTTCTCCATTCGACTTGTATTTGCCACCCACCTCTTCACTGGGCCATTAGTGTAGCCCTTGCTGATGGCTGGTCTAGGGCCGTTGGACCTGAATTCACGCACCAGGGTCTCCTCATACTGCTGGCTGCTGTCACCTCCAGGCTATGACACCATGTCATCTCTCTGGCTTGATGGCTGCAAGCTGGCCCTTGCCGCCGACTGTCCTCATCTATGAAGCCTAGCTTGCCGTGCGCCGACCACGGGATCAAAATTATGTCATTGGTGCCACTATTCCGGCCATGATCTGCTTGCTGCTGTTACTTGTCCGGTCCAACCCCTAGCTGATTCTATAAAATTGCTATCTGCAAAACTGTGTAATGTGTAAATTGTGCCAATCTGTGGCCTACTCATTGCTGGCTGGGTGCCAACCTAGCACAATCTGTAATTGAGTCCACTCTGTAAAACAATCAAATCAAGACATGGAAACCGCTAAATGAAGCGTTTATCTATCTGTCAATAGCATGAAAAAAACTTTGAGATTCTGTAGATTCAGGGCATATTTTTGTTCAAAAAATGTTTATAGCCACCCCTGACATACACGGGATCAATCAAGGGCTTGTGTGGTCCTACACTATTTTTTACCTCTCATTTGAGCTCCAGATTCATACTCAAGTCACGCAACACTTATAAGCCATGACATGCACTGATTTTAAGCAACCTTGTAGATGTAGGACAGGGTGCAAGAAGACCAAAATGGAGGCCTCACATTCCTCCTATATGATATTGAAAAGCATATATATTCCAAATGCAACTTATAGGTTCTGCAGCACAAAAATAAATTCTAGAAAAAGCACAATTGGATGAACCTAGGGTGCCACTTGCAAGATTGTGGCATATATATTTAATAAGGCACACACATTCCAATAGCGCTAGTTGGACACACCATCAGCTAAAAGGGTGCAATCAAACAAGGACGATGAGAAACTCTCAACAGTAACATTTATGCAATCTCAATACATGAAAGAAACTTTGAAGATTTCTTAGTTCACATGTTTAGATACAAAAGAAATTGTTTAGAGGCCACCCCCGACATAACAACGCTGATGCTCAAGATCCACTGTAAACTACTCATATGCATCGGCCAACTTGACGCACACTCTCTTCGAGCATCGAGCCACCCTGTGTAGTATCCTAATTGCTGTTTGCGCCCACCATCCCCCACTCTATAGAACATTGCCACTACTGATTTGGTTTTCCCCTTGTCATTTTTAAATGTATGACATGAAGGAATGCATAAATGGACAAACACAACCTGATTTTTTGTCTTCTGGAGAAGCCGTAAGGCCAGAGTATGTGACAAATGCGGTGTTATATGTTTGCAATCAAGATGTCTGATGATTAGTATAACCAAAAGCAGGATTCATACATAAACACAGAATACATGAAAATATATAATTTCAAATATTTCCTTTTTACTTGTTATCTCTTTTTTGGGAACAACTGCAATTCTTATTGGCTTCAGCAATACTGATGGATTATTGATCGATTGAACAGCGACACTGAAGGTGACTCAGAAAGGAATGGGCAAAATGATCAGATGACATCAATGTAAAACTTCTGCTGACTTCCCTCCTCCGTTCCACTCTTTCGTGGGGTGAGAGGGGGGCTCTACATGTGTCAGGCATATTAACAGAATCACCACAGTAAGGTGGAAATAGAATAGAACTATTTTAGGCCACAGATTGCAGAATCGAACCAACATACTGAACGTGGATTGGATTTGAGATGTTGTTTATGAGAGAAAGTTACGACACAACCACTAGCTGATTTTACAAATGAATATCCCGCACAATAAGTGAAAAAAATTAACTCTTGTGGATACGAGAGGGGGGGGCAATATCCCTACAGAATGAACTGGATGGAGTTCAGATATGCGTAGGGCAGAAATACACACACCATAAGTGAAAACATCTCTTTGCCACAGATAGCAATATCCCAAAATAAAAAAATACACTGGTTTAGTAAAAGGTGTGTATGTGACACACAAAACCTCCTTTGTATTGTATGAAGAGGATATTTCACACCAGTAACTCTAAAATCTGAAGTATTTTGCAGGCATATGCAATCAAAGTGCAAGCTACATCCTGTAGAGATGTTTTGTGGATACAGACACATAGACAAGTGGCAGAATTTAACATGGCTGCCCTATTTATAGAGCTGAGAACGTAACACAGAAGCTGGCTGGCTATCTGATTGTGCTGCTGTCTGCACATGTCAATGAGGGTGATCCTTTCTTCCTTCCCTATATTCTCTGCCCCATGTCATGGCCATGTGTTTGGGCCATTATTAGATTCTATACCCCACGTAATCACCAGGAAATTTAGCTTACGTTCAATAAGTTCAAATATATTTCCTGAAATTCAAAAGCAAATTCCACATCATAAGAATACGATTTGCCATTCACTAACTTACAATCTGATGAAGGAGTGTTACTGAAAGTAGACAGAAGGTGAAGGAAAGACATGTTTGTGGGGTGGAGTAGTTACAACGGGGTTATTGTTGGTTATAGGCTATTCTGAAGAGATGGGGTTTCAGGTTGCTTTGGAGGCTAGTGAAACCTGGAATGGAGTCTGATGTGTTGGGGCAGTGAGTTCTAGAGAATGGGGGAAACACGGAAGAAGTCTTGGAGATGAGAGCTGATAAGAGGAGAGAAGAGATGAAAGTCCTGTAAGGAGCGGAGATTGGGTGAGGGGAGGTATCTAGAGATTAAGGCAGAGATGTATGGAGGAGAGAGGTTATGGAGAGCCTTGTAGGTCAAGGTTACTAACTTGAACTGGAACTTTCTAGCAATTATTTTAATACTATATCATTTATCACCAGTTTTCACCAGATGCATCAATTATCCCTGAGCAAGGAGTTCTGAAGCGTTCCAGGGTCCCAGAGGAGAGGATGGGAGGGGGAGTTCGGTGTCACGGTGGCTAGACACCCAATCCTCTCTTGCTTTCCCTGGCACAGTTATCCTGAAGAGTAGGTCTGCTTGTATAGGAGTAGGTGGTGTCCCTTCAGTGTTCCCCCAGGACACACTTTGTGAATAAGCCTGCGTGTCCGGTTGGTGGTTGAGGTTTGCTGTTGTAAGCAGAATAACAAGACAGGAGGCAAAGTGGTGCAGTGCAAACATTTCTTTTACTCCGCACCAGTTGTTATATCCAAAAATAAGCCTTTCAGAAAAATGCTTTAGAGTCTATATGCCAAGCCTGTAGCAGGGGTGGCACCAAATCTAGAATCCAGACTTTTAACTAGTTTATATTCTCTGCTGGAGCTTACTTGCTTGTCCCAAGCGATCTGACTAGTGGGTTGAGCTAGGCCGGAAACTGCTAGACATCAACTTACGGGGCTCTGTCTTAACTTACTACATCATCATGTACTTCCACCACATAGGTCTTCACTCCAGATGCTGTCCGGTCTTCTCCCTTCCCAAACGTCTCTGGTCTACTTCTTCTTGCTTATATTTGGACGAAGAGGAATAGACTCTGTCTCTGAACTGCAGCCGGCATAAGTCTAGGACTACACACACTTGGTTGAGCAACTGAACGACTCAACTGAACAACTAACTAAAAACTAAACTCTCCTCCCACCTGGGCACCTCTATTTATACCTTCTGGCCACACCCTAGTTACCCAGGTAACCCTCACTCTGCTTCAGGCTTATAGAGCACATTAACACTTTAGGTCATGGATCCGCATCATAAATTAGTATTTTTATACACATCATTCTGACACAATACTTATACTGCACATAGCAAATATTGGTTTCCATAGTAAATACTCTCAGGGGCCCGAATACATTTAGGAGTGTACACTCCTGTACACTCCAATTGGAGATCAGCTGCTATAAAGTCTACTATACACTGTACACACAAAGGTGGAGATACTGTTCCCCTATATCTTTATCTCAGCATCAGCATGGAGGCCCTTAAAGGGGATTTGCCAGGAGGCCAGTTACTTACCTCTTATCAGCACAGGAGTAGAATATAAACAAATCATGCTGAGTCATGAAGGCTGCAGGGGTGAGAGGGAGGGGGTGAGCAAGGAGTGAGGAATAAGGTAGCATCTCAAAAATTAACTGAAATAATAACAGTACAACAGTGGATTCTCAATACAGCAAGACACAGCCTCATAGGCTGCACTTTTTCCCTGTCCCTTAAAAGCTCATTCATTTTCCCTGTCATCAGATAAGAAGTGTTTCACGCAAGCCAATTGCGGCCTGTCAGCTCCTCTGGTCCCTCTGGTCATGTCTAGTGGAAGCTTTCAGGTAACTAAGGGGGATTGAGAAATGCTGTAGCTCTCAGAGTCTTCACTTTTTGTAATCACAAATATTTAGAAAAGTGATTAAATACCCATTTTGGAGGTTCCCAAGTCAACATTACATGGTGGCAAATCCCCTTTAAAGAGCAGTTTTGAACAATTAAAGGGGTTTTCTCATTACAAAGATTAGCTTTCAACATAAATGGACAGTTAAATGAAGATTTTTCAATAGATTTTACTTTAGTCATGAGATAAGAGTGGTTTTTCTGTGCTCCGAAGTGCACTCAGGTTTCTATGGTTACTTGCAGCCCAGACAGTCATCTGTTATCTGATTAGCTGTGAGCAGAGAGCACTGACAGCCTGAGATCAAAGCACAATCTCCTGCAAACAATCTCCTGCACTGTCAGAGTAAGGGTATGTTCACACAGTGATAAATGTGCTGCAATATGCTCAAAATGTGCCCCGCAATTATATTATTGAGAGCTATGATTACCTGCCGTCTTCCCCGGAGTACAATACACGCATATTGTACACCGGGACAAAGAAATGACATATCTTCCCAGCGTTTACGTGCTGTGGATAATAGAAGGGAATGGGGCTGGCCCCCTTGCGCTTTAGAAGTACGTGCTAGCCAGTGCGTACTGAATGGTTTGTATTCAGTAATGGTATTGTGTATTATTCAGTCACTATGTGGTGGTGATATGTGGTCATGGTGTGGTGGTATTATTCGGTCACTATGTGCTGGTGATTTGTGGCCTTAGTAGGACATTAGTACTGTTAGCCTGGGATTCTGGTTTTGTGTAGCAGTGTTATTTGGTAACTGTTTGACTATTATTTACTAGTTTTATATGTAGTACATTGTGTTAAAGCTTTCTCTATATTTGGTTGATGGTGATGCAGTGTTTCGCATCGTGACACATTATGTTACAGGGGGTGGAGGGAGAAATTTTATCACCTCGCCCTGACTGCAATTTAGCTTAGGAACATACCCTAAGGGCGTGACCCCACGGCACAGGACAAATATTTGTCCTGTTTTGCGCCCGTCCCCACGGCCGCAGGGGGGGGGGGGGGCGACTTTTCTCTGCGATGAGCGGAGAACAGCCCTCCCCCCTCCCATTGAGAAGCACATCTTCCGTCCGGACACTGGACGGAAGATGGTGCTTTCTCAATGTTTTACCGCCGCCGGCAAAACCGTCCGACGGCAAAACCCGTGCAGTGGGGACTGCTGCACGAGTTTTCCATAGAGCACAATTATGCTCATTTTCGGCCGGGTTTTCAGCCGGTCTGAAAAACTGCAAACTGGCTGAAAAACTGTCTGAAAACCCTTGCCGTGGGGACATGCCCTAAGGGCTCCCTAGAAGTTGAAAATGCTAATCACTGCTGTAGAACTACCCACAGCCTGAGGAGACAAAGCAAAACTGCTAAAACTCAGTGTAACAGTGTGGTGAGAAACCCCCTTTAAGCTAAGATATAACACTTACCAGAGCTTTATTTAGGATCTATAGGTCTCACTCTGTCTCTGTTTCTCTTCAGCCATACTCCTGGTTTCTCCATCTCTCTACTTAGAAGTTATAGGCAGCATGTAACCTGATCCCTTAATCAGTTGACAGTATGTTTTGACTTCTAGCTGTTTTCTGAGTGAATGATAAGCTTAGGAGGAGGTATGGGGATGAAAGGAGATTGATAGGTTTAGAAAGAGACACTTTTACTGAATAAAATATATCACAAAATTTATATATGCTTGCACTGATACTTTAACGACATTTATTGAAATATTTGTTTCCATCTTAGGCCAAACTGGGAGATGTAGTATCTCATGGTACAAACTTATATGGCAGTAGGTTAATATGACTTTGCAATTAATCTGTGGACTATACTTGGCTTTATGTTATATGCTTGATTCTTGGACTTTATTGATGATATGAGCTTGGTTTTAATGCTGTAGTTAGGTTATGAGCTTGGATCTGTTGTTGATCTTATTAGTAATTATGTTCTAATAGTTTTAGTTATGTTTTTATGTTATGAACTTGGTTCTAGTGTTGTATATATATATATATTATAATCTTGGTTCTGGGGATGTATTTATGATCTTGGTTCTGGTGGAATTTAAAGGACAAGTACCACAACCTTACACACTTGCTCTTCTAAGTCCAAGAGTTGAAAGTATTTCAGTATATTACATAAATCATTGGGATAACACAAAGTTATACAGTGAAACAAAAATAATAAAGAAGCTAACTATGAAAAAAAGAAAGTAAAAAATGTATTCTCCGTAAAAAAAATATAGTGAAAAAATTGTAAACAATTATTTAAGGGCATTTCATGCCTGCTTTATCCAGTTTCAGCTTTCAGTGTGCTCAAAAGGGGGCGGAGATTTGTTTGAACTGCAACCATTAAACCGTAGGGACATTATCAGGTCTTTTCCCCAAGTGTGCTCGCTCTAGTCAAAAAAAAGGGTCTTTTTTTTTGAAAAGAACTCAAGTACTATTTTTGTACTGTGGTTAGCTTTTTCCTGCCTTCCCCATAGGGTTCTAGGTTTCAATCCTTGCAGAACCCAAACCCTATAAATGTTTTTTTTGCCCTGTTCTCCATTCCTGCACCGGGCGTCCGCCCTGAACTTGGGCCCCCCCACGCGGGGGTTACCATTCGGGCCCCGGGGGTGGGCCCAAAAAATTGGCCTCCCCTACTTTTTCTAGCCCCCCTACTTTGAGGCAAAACTCCTTTGAATATAAATTATTTAAAAAATGCATATTTAGTACAAATGAAAAAATAACAGTAACGAAAAAAAAATTTAGCCCTTATAACCTAGTGGACAGAAAAAAATAAAAAAGCTGCAGCTTCTTAGAATGCAACAATAAAAATATAAAAAGACAACGAGTTCCATCCTAAAGGCTAAAATAGACCAAATGCTGAAGGGGTTAAGGGACTGATTTCACAATGCGTTATAGCAGTGTCGTACCTAGGTGTTATAAAGAAGTCTTTTGCCCCCTCTGAGCCTAGTGAAATGTTAAAGGGAGTGTAAATTTAAACCCCTTTCCATAACTCTACCCATGTTTTCCAAACTAGCACCTATATAGAAAAATGAATTACCATAAGGCTATGTCTACACTGCATAGATATATCGTGATTTTCAGCAATTCATAATTAAACCCATCAAAAAATCCGCCAGTACACTTGTGCATAACACAATAAAAATCCAGCTGAAAATCTATACGCACAATTTTTTTAACTTTTGGTTTTTTAAATCGGGTGGAAATCAAAAAATTTTTCCCTTTTCCCCGGGGGTGTAACGGCTTTTAGGGATCCTCGGACCACCCAAGCGTTTGATATTAAGCCCACACCAGGGAGCAGTCTAAGTAGCTCCCTTATTTTCCCAGAGCCCCCGCAAAGGGGGGGGAAATTGCTGCGGCGGAGCTCCGGGGTCCACCCCTACGTGACTGCTTGCGAGGGGGCGGCCCGAGTGCAGCGGGTACAAGTTTTTTTTAAACCAAGAAACGAAAGTCGTGGGCGGCATAAGGTCAGGCGGGGCGCAGGGGTTCGTGGTCGTCACGGCTGGAAGGCGGGGGCGGGGCGGCACGGGTCGTTTCGAGAAACTACAAGAGTTTCCGGAAAACAGAAAGGGGCAGAATACAAAAAAGGGAACATTTTTTTCTAAGGCACGAGAAACCCAAAAAACCAGAAAGGGAAACTGCTTTTGGATGAACCCTAAATAGGGGAAGCCCCGAAATTTTAAACCAAATTTACCGGGACCTGGCCCTTTAAATTTTAACAAAACAGGCTGCAGAGGGCGCGGACGAAAACAGGAGCGAGGCCCCAGGTGAGTACCCAGGGCCGGGGGAACCACCCGCCCCGCCCCACGGGCCGCGCCCCCCGCAAACACCCGGGGGCGGCCAAGATCGCCCCGCGGCCCGCGGGCCGAAAAAAGGGGACCCCCCCTACAGCGGGATTCAGTTGGAGTGCAATTGGATTCCCGTACAGGGCCGGGACAAGGCATTTTGATGCCCTAGGCAAGTACTGCCAATGGCGCCCCCCTCGCTGCCAAAAAAATTGCACCCCCCCCCAATTCCTCTTGCCCCCTGCGCCAGGCCGTCTCTCCCCTGCACCAGTCTGTCCCCTACACCAGTTACTCTCTTCCACTTAGACGCATCATTGTTACTAAAACACTCCTACAAAAGCAAGACTCAAAACTATTACTACTTAAGAATCAAATAATCCTGCCAGACCCTGACCAAACGCGACCCCCACATGTGCACATCAGCGTAACACAGGCTCTACAGACATATATTATCACCATACATTTGACCATATGGGGGGTTTAGATACTAAGTTTAATGTAGGCTCTGCAGAAATATAAGTGATTACACTACAGTTGTGTTTAAGTGACCCCACAGGAGACTCTTTTTGATCAGCGTCGTTACTTTCCCTTTTCTTCTCCATCCGGTTTTCACACCTTCATGCTGATTGCTCCCGGCCAAATACTCGTCCCTGCAATTTGGAACACAAATATTTTTAGAACCTCACCATTCCAGCAACTCCTTAATTATAGGTATATAAGCCCCTTCAGTTAGACAGGTATATAATTCCCCTCAATAGGAAGCTAAAAATAGGTCCTGCATGTTAGACAGGTTTATATATGTTTCCCTCAATTAGGCAAAAAATATAGTCCCCATCATTTAAGGCAGGTATAAAAATAAATGGGTCCCTCAGGCAGGTATAAAATTTATAGGGGCACCCTCAGCAGGCATATAGGGCCTCAGGCAGGAATAAAGATATAGGGGCACTCCGGAGGTATATAGATATAAAAAGGGAGCTTTTGCACACAAGGCAGGCATATATAAATATAGGTAAACACAGGCAGGTATATATAGGGCAACAGAGGTTTCACACGGCGGCATATATAAATATAGGGGGCACGGCAGGAAAAGGTATATAGGGGCACAGGAGGAAAAAAGGGCAGAGCAGGTATAAATATAGGGGCACACAGCAGGTATATAGGCAACACAGGCAGGCATATATAGATATAGGGGGCAACACAGGCAGGTATATGGGGTTTCACACAGGCATGCATATAGGGTCACACAGGCAGGCATATATAGATATAGGGGACACACAGGCAAGTATATAGGGGCACAAAGGCAGCATATATAGATAAAAGGGGGCACAAAGGCAGGTATATAGGGGGCCAGAGCAGGCATAAATATTATTGGGGGCCAAGAGGCAGGTATATAGGGGGCCAGAGGCAGGCATAAAAAGATATAGGGGCCAGAGCGGGTAAATAAGGGGCCAGGGCAGGCATATATAGAAAATAGGGGCCAGAGGGCAGGTAATATAGGGGCCAGAGGCAGGCAATATATAGATATACTGGGGGCCAGGGGCAGGCATATAAAGAAAATAGGGGCACAAGGCAGTTAAAAATAACACAATTAACTTACCTTACCTGCTTTCCCCCGGCCGCGCGTCCTCTTCAGGCCACGCCTTCACGCCGGGACGCTCTCGAGCCCGGCCCCTATGAGGGCTTGTGCAATTGGAGGAGAGGCAAGCGTCGCGATGACCTCACTTCATCGCAACGCTGCCCAGCTGAGCTGCACGGGGCGTGGGGTCCTCACGCATGAGGACCCGGCGGCCCCGCTTTTGTCGGACCGTGGCCTAGCGAGGATTCAGCGATCCCCCCGGGGAGCCGGTCCGACACTGCTGCGGCGCAGGGAGCGCTCGTCGTCTCTGTTCCGCAGAAGCCCTCAGTTGTATTGCGTCCACGGACGCACATACAGCTAAAGAAACCACCAGCACTCCAGGCCCACGGCAGCGGCCTGGAGCCCGGAGGGTTCGGGGCCCCTGCCTGCGCCCCTTAGAGACAGGCAGAGCTAGGTGCCCTAGGCGATTGCCTACCTCTACCCACCCATCGTCCCAGCCCTGTACCCATACATTCAGTTGTACGGGCCGATGGCAAATCTGACAAAAGACCATGGTTTTTACACAAATCCTGCCAAAAACTGCGGTCCTGCCAGGGTCCAGAAATGTCAAAATGCCATCAGATTTTGGATTGGTATTTTGGATTATACTGTGTGGACTTTTTCAGGTGTGGTAAAAACCCAATAAAATAGATGGAAAGGGAGCCTGTATTCAGAGCCACATAGAATGTGTCTAAAGTGTTACTTTGCTTTCTTATTTTGGTCTCCATCAGTTAAACAGAGCTGTAATATATCATTAATGGGTGATTGTCACCACACTGATTATTTTATTACGGGGGTTTGAAACAAAGGTAAATAAAAAAATTATTTACCAAATACAATTTGCTGTTTTTCTGATTTGCTTTTCAGTGCTAGAGCAGCTCTTATGTCCTGCTTGTGTATACAAACTACCATAGGCTGCTGACCTCCTCTCTTTGCTCTCATATTACAGGTGCCGTAGCTGGGATGGTCAGGATAGCAACATCACTGCCTGCTGCGTCTTATCATTAATACAACATTGTCTGTCTATTTTATAAAAGTTCTATAACTCTTTAGATCTCTGTAGCCTTCAACACTGCTGTTTGAAAAAAACCTGTCACATAGGTTATGCCCCTCTTGCTGATGACAGCACAAGCTAGTGTCAGACCTGCTGTTTCCAGTGCTGTGTCCCTTATTCTGTAACATGCTGTAATTTCAGAGCATTTAATGCTCAAATCCAGCATTTTGCGGCCTACTCTGCAAGAAAACAGTCCATTTAATTCATGACCCGCTCACCTGATGCTATTCCCATCCACCTCACAACTGATTCACCTATTACTTTGAATAGGTAGAAACATGAGAATGACTGTCAGGTAGGTGGGGCTAGCCTTGGGTGGGCGGGGCTAACACCTGCTTATGAATAAGCTGGACTCTTTTCTGGCTGTAAACTGCCAAATTTGAGAATTAAAGGTGTATTCTCGGCATGGTGAATCACTGGCTGACAGGCAGGTTTACATTCACACTCATCAGGTTGTCTCCTCAGACCCTTACTCTGACAGAGCAGAAGATTGTTATCTTTAACACAATTACAGATACCTACATGCTTCTCCCTGCTCACAGCACATGTACCTTTTGTTTCCTGCAGCTAATATTGTTAAATCTAATTAGTTGATTCACAGCTCAGTCCCAGTCAGTCTGTCAGTCCATCCATAGGATGACTTTACTCCTGCTCTCAGCTAATCAGATAACTTGTATGCAAGTTAACATAGAAACCTCTGTGCAGTGAGAGACCTGATAAACTGTCTATAACTCATGACTAAAGTAAAATCTACTGACCAATGTATTTAGAACATGTCTTTATTTAACAGTCCCCTTATGTTGAAAGCTAATCTTCATAGTAAGAAAATCTCTTAAAATACTCTGAAACTACAGCAATTTACAGAATAAGGGACACAATGCTGGAAACAGCAGGTCTGTCACTAGCTTGTGCTGTCCTCAGCAAGGAGGGCATAACCTATGTGACAGGTTCTCTTTAAACCCAATGTACCTCTAACAGGCTCAGCAAAGATATGATATGCCAATCTCTGCTGTAGAACCACCCACAGCCTAACCAGGAAGTGGGAGACTGAGACTGCTGTGCAGAGCAGGCTCTGTGAAACAGCATGGTGAGAACACCGCTTTAAATCCCTGCGTTCTCCTGACCCTGTCCCAGTTTACACAGGATAGCTGGCTAATTATCTCCTGAAAGCAGGAAATTTGTATGCTTACCACCAGTACAATGCCAGTGCACTGACAGTGATGAAAGCTGGAATATTAATAATAGGCATATTAAAAATTAAAAAAATACCACCAATATTTCCACAAATTAAATAACCTATTTCCTGATTAAAAGTTCCATTAGAAAATATGTTGCAGACATTATTTAGGCTAGGTCTACACAGCAATGTTAAAATGTCATCCAAAATCTGACGGCATTTTAACACTATTGGACCACAGTTTTTGGTGCCGATTTGCAATAAAAGCCGCAGCCGGTTTTCAGATTTGCCATCGGCCCCATACATTCAATACGGCAATATGGCAGAATATGCAGCATGTTTTAAAACCGACCGGAACAAATCCGTGCTGTGTAGACTGGATTTTTCATTGCGGTCTACACTGCGCTGTGTACTGTTTGATTTTTGGCAGACTCCGTATTTAGAAACCAGCGAAAATCTGATGGTACACAGCGCTGTATAGACATAGCCTTAAAGTATTGTCAGTTTTTATTCTGCTGAAATCCATCCCCATTTTTACAAATTTGTTCTATTATACATAATTTTGATGTGTTTACTTTGGTTTGAAATCTGCTCAGACCAGTTTTTTTCTTGCTATAGCTTCCAGGTCCTTTGGACTATGGTTTATAATATTGTTTTGCTTTACTATAAAATATTAAATACTTTGTACACCACAAACAACTGTCTAGTAGCAAGTATGTAGTAGACACACAAAGTCTCGGATTCCTCCAGGAACTGGAAACCTGCCCAGAAAATGGAACAGAGCATAGAGAATAACCTCTCTTTAAAGTAAACGTGTGCATAGGAAAACCAGAAAGTTCACTTCACTATTTAGTGTAGAAACATAGGGCAGCAAGATGAGGAGGGAAGTCAATAGCAACCGCAGACTGTAGTTCAAACCAACATCCATAGCCAATAAAATTTCACACAAATTCATTAAAACGGAAGATATACAAGATGGCATCGGCAATACAGCTGACGCATTTTGGTAATACTCAATACTTGCCTTATTCGTAGCATACACAAATACTCTAAACCGGGTGCTTTAAAATGACTGACAACCAATCAAGATAGTTCAACGTGTACAAATGACTACAAAAACAAGTGGGCATGTCTGCACAAATACCACATGCAACATATAAGGAAACAACTGAAAAACAAATAAAGACAAGTATTGAAAAATAACTCTAATTATTCAATATATGTATAGCAAATAATTTCTAAAATTTAAACCTGTTGGATATATAGTCTTCAGGTGCCAGATCCAATAGGCTTCCCTGTGCAGTAGTAAAGCACGTCTGTCTCCTCCTCACACTGGGCATTTAACTCTTTCTATACCATAACATTTCAAAGAAGAGACACACTCTCCATATAAAGGGCAAAAGTGCTTTAATACACCCAAAGAGTTAATGCTGTGACAATTCTTTGAATCTGCAATATGTTCACTTATCCTTTTCTTTACGGGGCGAATAGTGCAACCTACATAATTCAATTCACAAGATGTGCATTCGATGACATAAATCACGCGATCACTGTTACAATATAGTCCCGAATCAGAATACCAAATAACAAATTTGAAGATTGAACAGAACTAACAACCTTCATGAATTTACATACTGAACATCTACAATGTCTGCATGGGAAACTGCCTTTTAGATTTAACCAAATATTGCTATTGGATGAATGGTCAAAAAATAAACTGGTGAATGTATCGATCCCAGGACCTACCCTTTTGGGAACAAACCAACATCCTCCATGAAAAATGTCAGCGAGTTCCTCATCCTGATAAAGTAACGAAAGACGCCTCCAAACTATGTTGACAATTTCTTTATATTGGCTACTGTACTTCGTAGAAAAGTTAATCATACCTTTAAAATTTACAAATGTTTTGGCCGCTTATTGCATTTGTATTTTAACCATTCCATTGACATCAATAGTAAATTTCCACACATTTTCCACATGAAATACAACCAAAGAATAAGCCTGTTTACAGTTTTTTTGACCGCATGTGGGTTTTTGAAAACTGCAAGCTGAAAATGTGCATTGTATGAACTGCATGCTGAAAATGTGCATCCTATAAACTACAACACATATTTTCTATTGAAGTCAATGGAAATTGCTTTATTTCAGTTTTCAATGAGGACTTCAAGGTTAATATAATGGTTTTGCTCCCTATTTCAAGTTTTGCTATAGAGCTATGTTGCAATGTTTTCATCTTGTATGTCCAATGAGCTACATACTTTATCTTCAGAATGAAGAGTCGATTGCACTTGCACCTTACTATCTTATTATTCTGTTCTATGGCAGTTCCGAGTACAGTTGAGTGGTGTGTTAGGCTGTATTTGGAACTCCCATAGAACTGAATAGGGAAAAGTGTGCAAGCGCAGCCTATTCTTCGTTCTAAACCCAGACTTAAAGGGGTTTTCTCATTACATTCTTTCACAGACTTGAGCTTTTGATCTCTCTTACAGCTTCAAAACTAGGGGCGAGTCTCTCCTTCCAGTAGGCATGTCTCTCCTTCCAGTAGGCATGTATTGTCTCACTGAAGACTGGTGACATCATCATTCTGTGTGAGCAGTGGAAGAGAGGGTATGTCACAGCTCTGCAGACCTCCTGGTATGGTTCTTATGTCTGCAGAGCTATCAGCTCCTTGTAACCAGAACACCTGCATTGCTGTAAGCAGAACATCTGCATTGGTGTAAAAAGTTATATATACAGCCTGAACTAATGAAACAAATGTGAGACATGTACTCTGCTCCCCCCTGTTATCAGGCAGGAGGTAGAGTGGAACAGACTGTATAAGGCTGTGTTATATTGGTGACGGGAAAAGACTGTATAAGACTGTGTTATATGGGGGGGGGAAAGAGTGAATCTAGAAGCTATAGACTCAGTAATTGCCCAGATACTTCACCTAGGGCTGGGAGATGAGCATAGAGAGGAGCTCAGAGAGCCTTTATTATACAGACACAGTCTTCATAGAAAGCTGAGGCACCTAGTTTCAGTTTCAATTTACACAGCTCAGAGGGGAGTAAGCATAAAGTGCAGGCAGCCAATCACATCACAGAGAGCATGTCCCAACAGGGCTGAATTAAATATCAGATAGCCAATCACAGAAAAAGGGGCGTGGCTTGACCACTTGCTGCAGAAATAGCTCTAGACGCACAGATTAGCTCATATCTGCTATACTAAGTGATTTAAGTAATACAAATAGCAAAAGTGCTTATTTTTACTGTCCCCATCATTACAGATATGATCTTTGTAGCAAGAAAACCCCTTTAAATGGTGGGATTTCTTATTAGAGAGAGAGAGAGCAGTGAGGGATGTCACCATGGTTAGACGGAGCAGATGTATGAAAACAGGCGCTCTGATTGGTTGCTATGGGCAACAAAGAGAGTTTTAGACCTAAACAGTTTTCATACATGTGGCCCTTTCTCTAAGGTTGTTTTCCTTTGATAAGCACTTGTTTTCACTCTTTGGAGCTCTGTAGCTTCATTCACTACAGATTAAATCACCTGTACTTAAGTCACTGTAACACGTAGCCAGTTATAGAGGAGCTAAATATGCTGATCACTGCTATAGAACCATGCACAGACCAGGCAGTGTAAGTCTGAAGTTACCTTTGTGAAAAAACATGGCAAGAAAACCCCTTTAACCCCTTCCCGACACTGGACGTACGCATACGTCTAAGCGGGAAGTGCGTTCCTTCAAATGGACATATGGATACTTCCTGGTGATCGTGCAGGCTTAAAAGCGAGCCCCGAACGATTGCGACATGGGACCAGCGGTATATTACTGCTGGCCTCATGCCGCATCACCTGTGGCCGGAGTGAGCTCCGGCCGCAGGTGTTTAACTCTTTAGCTCCAACAATCAATTAAGATCATCGGAGATAAGTCGCAGGCAGGAGAAGTGAGCTCCTGCTGCCTGCTCTCGTTGCGCTGTTGCAGTATAGTCACTTCCCGGGTTGTCTGTGACGTCATGTGTGCATTGTGGGCATGGTGATTGACAGTTGCCAGGGAGACCAGTACACAGCAGAAATGCTGTATGCAGGTCTCCATTGCAAGAGCGATCTGAAGATTGCTGTTACAAATCCCTTATGGGGAAAAGTGAAAAAAGTGTAAAAAAGTTTTAAAAAAGTGAAAAAAGTGAAACATAAACATGAAAAATAAAATAAAAACACATACACTGCCCTTTTCCCCTTTATAAATGCAAATCGCCCCAAAAAAGATCAGAAATAAATAAAGTGCCCATATTTGGAATTGCGGCGTGCGTAACGACCTGCCCTATAAAAATGTCATTTTAATTAACCCGCACGGTGAACGCTGTAAAAAAAAAAGCAGTCACAGAATTGCGATTTTTGTTCAGCCCGCAGCACATAAAATGGAAAAAAAACAATCAAAAACTCATAAAAATGCCCAAGTTGTACCAATTAAAACATCAGTTCATCCCGCAAAAAAAAGGCTTACACCTCTCTGTATACGGAAAAATTAAAAAGTTATGGCTCTCAGAAGAGTGCTTCAACATAAAAAAAACTATATAAATTGGGTATTGGCATAATCATATCGACCCACAGAGTAAAGTTAACTTGTCATGGATACTGTTAAAAATTAAAATTAAGAAAACACTACTAGGATTGCAGTATTTTCTTCACCCTGTCTTCCAAAAAATGGATTTAAAACTGATCAAAAAGTCTTGATCCCCAAAAATGGTACCAATAAAACTGTCATTTCATCCTGCAAAAAACAAGCCCCTACACAGCTCCGTAAACAGAAAAATAAAAAAGTTAATGCTCTCAGAATATGGCGACTCAAAAATGTGTTTTCCTTTTTGAATAAAAGTGTGATCCCTGTCCGGTACCTGCTGTGTTTCCTGCCGTGATCCCTGTCCGGTACCTGCTGTGTTTCCTGCAGTGATCCCTGTCCGGTACCTGCTGTGTTTCCTGCCGTGATCCCTGTCCGGTACCTGCTGTGTTTCCTGCCGTGATCCCTGTCCGGTACCTGCGGTGTTTCCTGCCGTGATCCCTGTCCGGTACCTGCTGTGTTTCCTGCCGTGATCCCTGTCCGGTACCTGCTGTCTATCCTGCCATTACACCTGTTGCATACTTTTATTCCTGCTGTATCCTGCTGCACACATTTCTTGCTGTTCCTGTCTACCACCACTTCTGTGCCTGGAGATCCTGTCCTGCACCTCGGCTGTCACCACAGGTAGCCATGTCAGGGGTAGCGACCTCGGGGGTTCCCTGCAGCAAAGTCCGTCCTGCTTTGCGGTGGGCTCCGGTGAAGACCGGGGGCCCCTTAGACTCCGCTCCCCGGTGTGGATTTCCATATACCACCTCGCCTGCGGTGATCACAGTGGATCCACACCTGGATTCCAGCGATCGGCGCCTCAGCGTACATGCTGTTACCGCCACATCGTTACAATGCAATTTTTTTATCGACCTATTTCTATTGTGTAAAAGTAATAAAACACAAAAAACTATATAAAATTTTTATCATTGCAATTGTATCAACCCCCCTAGTAAAGTTATCACATCATTTATCCCATACAGTGAACACTGTAAAATTGAAGCCTAAAAGACAATGGCGGAACTGTGTTTTTTCCCCCAATTTTCATGGTCCAATGCTAAAAAATACTATGGAACGCCTGTGCGCCCAAAATGCACAGTACACTTCTAGATGACATCCCTGAGGGGTGTTGAATCCAAAATGGGGTAACTTATGGAAGGTTTCACCCGTTCTGGTACTTTGGGGGCCTTGCAAATGCGTCATGGCACCCACCAAAATCTTCATTCCAAAAGTCAAATAGCGCTCCCTCCCTTATACGCCCTGCCATGTGTCCAAACAGCAGTTTACACCCACATGTAGGGTATTGCTGAACTTGGAAGAAATTGCGTAACAAGATTTGGGGTGCTTTTCTTAACAGGATTCCTTGTAAAATTAAACATTTTCAGCTAAAATTGCAGATTGTTGGAAATTTATTTTTTCCATTTTCACAGCCTAATGCCCCAAAATTTGACCTGTGGGGTCTATATGCTCACTAAACCCTGGATATATTCCATAAGGGATGTAGTTTCCAATATGGGCTCTTTCTAGGAGTGTTTATTAAGTTTTGCATATACTGGAGCCAAATGCTCTAAAACTACAGCATCTTACAGAATAAGGGACATAGCCCTGCAAACAGCATGTCTGACACTAGCTTGTGCTGCCCTCAGCAAGGGGGGCATAACCTATGTGACAGGTTCCCTTTAAGGCCTCGTCCACACGGCTTATTTCGCCGCGGATTTGCCGATGGATTGACGATAGTCAATCCATCGGCAAATCAGTCAGAAATAAGTAACAGCCTATTTTCTATTGATTTCAAGAGAAAATAAGGCTCGTCGTTCACACGACGCATATTTCCGTGCCGGATTGCCGCCGCGGATTGACGACGGCAATCCGGACGGATAAACAATGTGCATGTCAATTATTTACGGACGGATTCACCACCTACAATGATTGGAGATGGTGAATCCGTCGGGAAATCAGTTCCAAATACGTGCCACACTTAGTGGCACTTATTTGCAACTGATTTTCAACTGATTTCAGAACATATTTACGATCGGCAATCTGATGTAAATACGTTCTGAAATAAGCCGTGTGAACGAGGCCTTACTCTGACCATGCCCATCTTAGTTTTAGTAGACTGCCTTCTCCAATAACAGACCGATAACTAAGAAATGATGGTGGGGCCCTGCTTGATAGTCACATCCAGGAATTCTTGTTCTGATACTAAAGTTGTTTCACACACTACCTTTTATTTAATTCATTTATTTGACTCTCTTGATTTCTCTGTATATACTGAAGGTAATATGTGTTTGCCTTAGCTAAGTATGACTTGTCAATTGTATTCCTATCTTTAAAATGGTATATAACCATTGTAATTCCTTTTTTTTTTCCTTTAGAGGGTTGACTATGGGATGTTTATGAAACCTTTCACATGTGCCAACCAATGTTAACATCTTTCGACATTTTCTTCCTTATTCTACGTTGTTTTTATGTGAGAAAAATGTTTCTTATTAACTGATCCCTATATATATTGAAAACTTTGATTATTTTTCATGTAAACTGTTCTCCTATTCAATAAAGCTTTTTTGAAAATGAAAAGAAAATGAGACCCTAGAGTCCGGTAGGTGCTCCTCCTATTCTGGGGCTTGTGGTTGAGCCAAATAGCGCACTAGGGCCACATATGGGAGATCTCTGAAAACAGCAGAATCTGGGGAATCAATGTTAAGTAGCATTTCCCTGATCGCATCTACCGTGTTCTTGTGAATAATGGGTACAAATTGAAAATCTGCAAAAAAGTGAAATTTCAAAATTTCACCTCCACTTAGCTTTAATTCTTGTGAAACACCTAATGGGTTAATAAACTTCCTAAATGCTGTTTTGAATACTTTAAGGGTGTAGTTTCTTAGATGAAGTCATTTATGGGGGTATCTAACATACAGGCCAATGAAAGTCACGTTAGAACTGGACGGGTCCCTAAAAAATGTATGTTGCAAATTTTCTTGAAAAAATGAAAATTAATACTAAATTTCTATGCCCCCTAATGTCGTAAAAAAAACCCAGACATTTAAAAAAATTATGCCAACCTACAGTAGACATACGGTAGATGCTAGTTATAAACTATTTTGAGTGAAATAACTATCTGTGTTACATGCAGAAATTTTTGAAGTTTGAAAATGGTAAATTTTTTAAATTTTTCACGATCCTTTGATATTTTTCTCAAATAAGCAAAGACTTTTTGGGCCCAAATTTCTTACTATTTTAAATCACAATGGGCGACATGTATGAACGGGCTTTACGCCTGTTTTTTGGCGTATACTGCACCTCCCGGCCCGAATCCCCCTGTCGGACGCAGGGATGTGATGTTAGGCGCAGCGTTCGCCACTTTTGGCTGCGCCTCACATGAAGGGGCGGGCAGTGGGCGTGGTTGGTGGGCGCGGTGTAGGCGTTCCGGGGCGGGACGCGGCACGCTCAAAAACTCCGAGGCATGTACGATCGCGAGTCGGCAAAGCGAGGCGCAGAGCAGCGCTCTGCTGCTCCGACAAGCAGACCTGGTTTATTTTGGTCTAAATGCTCCGGCGGCAGCGAAGTGAAGCAGGATCGGAACATGCGAGGAAGCAGATAGAAGATCGCGACAGAAATCTCGGCGTTCCGCTCCGTGCAGCTGGAGTATGATTCCGAAAAAATCGCCTTTATAAAGGCAAAAAACATTATCAGAAAAGAGCTGAACCTCAAAAATAAACATAATTAAAAAAAAAATCACTTTCCAAAAATCTAGAACGGCGCAATATCAAGAAATCGGATATTGGAAATTGCCGGCAAATACAGTAATTCAAATTCTGAAAGCTATTCTCATTGGTCGGCATAAACCGGCCAATCAGAATACGAGCGACAGTGAACCATTAAAACCTATGGAGATTCACCGGTGGATCCCCGCTCTCAATCCCCACCCCCTTTGAGAGGTTGTGCAAATGGGGACATCGGACCAAGGGTCTGACCTCGCAGATTTATGCAATTCTGAATGATTCCGTCCCTGACGCCGAACCTTATTTTCCCTATATGTATAAGTGGGAAGCCTTTCTGGGACGTAAACTCCCCTACCATGTCTGGCAGGCCATCTGGCATAGGGCAGCTGTTTCCTCCGCCTGTATAACTTATAAAGAAAACTAGTATAAACTTCTAATGCACTGGTACCACACCCCGCAGTTACTCCACAGATTTAATCCTGTGATTCCAGGGGCCTGCTGGTGTTGTGGTGCCACCCCGGGGTCGCTAACCCACATATTCTGGGACTGCCCCATTATACAAAGGTTCTGGATGCAGGTCAGTGGGGTCTTAGTAGGGATATTTGGCCGCAGAATCCCGATCGATCCGTCTACGTTTCTTCTAAATCTCACGCCAGGAGGTTTCTCAAAACTAGAGGCTAAGTTGCTCGTGCATATTCTTACGGCCGCCAAGTGTTTGATTTTGGCCTTCTGGAAGCAGACCCTTCCCCCATCCGTACATGACCTATACACACGGATATGCGAAGTCCAGCGTGTAGAAAAGCTTACTTCTTGCCTACACAACAAACTTGACCTCCATGACGCGGTCTGGAGACCCTGGGTCACTTATTTGGGTCTCAGTTAACAATCCCCGATCGGCTCGTCTTAGCACAACGGCTTAATACTTGCTGCCATACCTCTTGCTCAACATCACGTACAGTCCCCCCCCCTTTTTTTCCCTCTTGTCTTCTCCCTCTTGTCTGTCCCCATGTATTTTCATTTAATCTCCCTCACATGCACAGTTGACGGTTCTTGTTCACTGTTTCCAACACTGCCTTCCTAATAGGCATTTTGAGGTGCTCTTGAGCTACCATTGACTGCACTGAGGAGTTTTTCTTGGGTTGCACATCCTCTTAGGGTACTGTTTTATGCTCACAGACAGGCACCAAATTTCACGACTTGAATGCCATATATTGCCTTGTTTTGATAATTAACATTGTGACATTTACATTGTATGTCCAGGTTCTTTTTGTTTTTGTTTAGTGAAAATAACTGTGAAAAACTTTAATAAAATACAGTTTAAAAAAAAAACAAACCTATGGAGGAATGATTGACCAATCAGAATCAACGGCGGGACAGTTCAAAATACAGTAAAAATGCAGAAAAGAGCTGTTGGTTGAGCTAGCGGGGGGCTTGGCTATCTCGGCCAATCAGAATAGGAGCGACAAAGACCCATTAAAACCCTATGGGAATTTTGAACCAATCAAAATCCAAGGCAGGACAGTTCAAAATACAGTAAAAAGGCAGAAAAGAGCTGGTTTGGGTAAATGCGGCGGGGGCTTGGCTATCCCAGCCAATCAAGCGGGGAGCTACTTCTCCCATTGTAGTCTAGGGGAGAGATGGTCGCAATGCAATCTCGGCGCTCAACGCCGTGCGGCATGGAGTATGAATAAAAAAATAATTTTATTAAGTGTAAAATATTATCAATAAAGCGCTGAAACCTTTTTTGAAAATAAAGCACTTAAATCCCTAACGCGTTTGTCGCCGAAAAACGGCGCTACATAAGGAATTGCAATAGAGAGAATTGCGGGAAATACAGTAATTTAAATTGTTGAAGCGCTTCTCATTGGCGGCCAGAAGCCAGCCAATCAAATAGGAGCGCCCAAAGAACCATTATATCCTATGGAGAAGTTTTGACCAATCAGAATAGGAGCGACAGTGTCCCATTATAACCTATGGAGAAAAATAGATCCAAGGCAGGACAGTTCAAAATACAGTTAAAAATACAGAATAGAGCTGATTGGCTGAGCTAGCGGGGGCTTGGCTATCCCAGCCAATCAAAGCGCAAGCTACTTCTCCCATTGTAGTCTATGGGGAGATGGGCGCACTGAAATCTCGGCGCACTGAAATGATTTTTTTTATTAATACTTCATGCCGCACGGCGCTGAGCGCAGAGATTTCAGTGCGCCGTTTCTCCTCCATAGACTACAATGGGAAAAGTAGCTCGCGCTTCTGAATTGGCTGGGATACCCAACCCCCCGCTAGCTCGGGCCAATCAGTCTTTTCTGTATTTTTACTGTTTTTTGATCTGTCCCGCCTTGGATTTTGATTGTTCATAACTTCTCCATAGGATATAATGGGTCTTTGTCGCTCTATTCTGATAGGTAAATAGTACTCCATAGGTTTTAATGGGACACTGTCGCTCCTATTCTAAATTGGCTGGTTTATGCCGACCAATGAGAAAAAGCTTTAAAAAATTTGAATTACTGTATTTCCCGCAATTCTCTCTATTGCACAATTCCTTATGTAGCCCCGGGTCTCGGCGACAAACGCGTTGTTAGGGATTTTAATTAATGTATGTTTATGAAGGTTTCAGCTCTTTTTCAGAGAATATTTTACACTTAAAAAAATGATTTTTTTTATTAATACTTCATGCCGCAGGGCCCCTGAGAGCCGAGATTGCATGGCGCCAATCTCTCCATAACTACAATGGGAGAAGTAGCTCCCCGCTCTAAATTGGGCTGGGATAGCCAAGCCCCGCTAGCTCAACCAATCAGCTCTATTCAGCTTTTTAAACTGTATTTGAACTGTCCCACCTTTGAATTTCATTGGTCAAAACTTCTCCATAGGATTTAATGGTTCTTTGTCGCTCCTATTCTGATTGGTCAATAGTTCTCCATAGGTTTTAATGGGACACTGTCGCTCCTATTCTGATTGGCTGGTTTATGCCGACCAATGAGAAGAGCTTAAAAAAATTTGAATACTGTATTTCCCGGCACTTCTCTCTATTGAAATTCCTTATGTCGCTCCGGTCTCGGCGACAAACGCGTTTTTAGGGATTTTATTAAGGGTATGTTTTATAGAAGGTTTCAGCCTTTTTCAAGAATATTTTACAGTTAATAAAAATGATTTTTTTTATTTCCCACTCCATGCCGCACGGCGCTGAGAGCCGAGATTGCATGGCCGACGATCTCTCCATAGACTACAATGGGAGAAGTAGCTCGCGCACTGATTGGCTGGATAGCCAAGCCCCGCTAGCTCAACCAATCAGCTCTATTCTGCATTTTTACTGTATTTTGAACTGTCCCGCCTTTGAATTGATTGGTCAAAGTTTCCATAGGTTTTAATTGGTCTTTGTCCCCTCCTATTCCCGATTGACTGAGCTATCCAAGCCCCCGTAGCTCAACCAATCAGCTCTTTTCTGCATTTTTACTGTATTTTGAACTGTCCCGCCTTTGATTCTGATTGGTCAATTTGATCTCCATAGGGTTTTAATGGTTCAAAAGTCGCTTCTATTCTGATTGGGCGGTTTATGCCGACCAATGAGAATAGCTTTCTGAATTTGAATTACTGTATTTCCCGGCAATTTCCAATATCCTAATTGCTGAATTAGGATATTGGAAAGTGATTTTGTTTTATGTATTTTTTATTTTTAAGGTTTCAGCTCTTTTCTGAGAATGTTTAACGCCCTTATAAAGGCGATTTTTGAGTCATACTCTGCACCGAAATGTGGAATGATTTCTCGCTGTTTTCCAGCCTGTCTTGCATCGGAAAGATTTTCGGCGCAGCCCCGCTGGCCCCCCAAAAGCCCCGCACTGAACCCAGTCCCCGACTGTGCCCCACACCTGGCGGGCGCAGGGAAATTTTTCACCGCATGTACGAGGGGAACCCTCCTCGGGGGGCAAATCTTCGGGCAGTGCCGAAAAGCGCCCAGTCCCCGCACTGCGCCCCACACACTGGGGGGGCGGGGGACTTTTCCCCGCAGGGGATAAACCGCACTACCCCCCGGGGCGGCGAATCCAGGCGCAGCCCCGCCGCGCCAAAAGTCAGCACTTTGCAAAACTGGAATTAATTTTTTTTTTTCTTTACCCAAATTGGATTCCTTTTATTACACATCGGACAACTTGTTTTATTTTTAAATGTGATTTGGGCCCACATACAGTTTGATTTCAGATTGCATTACAAAACCCCATAGGAGCTCGCTCGCCCCCCCTTGGTCCAAATTTTACGGGGCTTTTTGAAATTTAGCCAAAACGACCGCCAAAATTTTTTTTTCCCCCATAGAACTCTATGAGAAAGAGCTGCGCCTGTTTGGGTAAGCGGGACGACCCCCCGCTGTTTAAACCCCAACAGTCGTTTCTCCCTTTTTTTAAATGTATTTTAAATGTCCCGCCTTAAATAGTTTGGCCATTTTTCTCCATAGGTAGAATGGGGCTTTGTCGCCCCTATTTGTTTGGGTAAATTCTCCTCATAGGATAGAATGGGACATTGCCCCCTTTTGATTGGGGGTTTATGCCCGACCAATAGAATAGCTTAAAAAATTTTGAATTTTTTTTTTTCCCCCGGCAATTCTTCTATGGAATTTCCCCATGTACCCCAGTCTCGGCGACAAACGCGTTTTTCGGGTTTTTAAAATGCTTTTTTTTTTTTCAATTGTTTCGCTCTTTATCTGATAAGTTTTACACTTTTTAAAAAGATTTTTAAATTAATACTTCATGCCCCCGCGGCGCTGTGCGCCGAGTTTCAGTGCGCTCTCTTCCATAGACTATAATGGGGGGAAGTAGCTCGCGCGTGATTGGCTGAGTGGCGGGCCCCCGCTACTCAGCCAAACAGCTCTTTGCAGCCCTTTTTACTGTATTTTTAACTGTCCCGCCGTGGATTCTGATTGGGCCAAATCCCCATAGGCTAGAATGGGTTTTCGCTCCTATTTTGATTGGTTAAACTTCTCCCTAGGTAGAAAGGGACTTTTCGCTCCATTTTGATTGGCCGAGCTAGGGGAGCCCCCCCCTAGCTCAGCCATTTTTCCTTTTTCAGCCTTTTTTACTGTATTTTTAACTGTCTGCCGTGGATTTGTTGGTCCAAATCCCCCATAGGCTGAAAGGGGCTTTGTCCCCCCTATTCTGATTGGTCAAAAATTCTCCATAGGCTAAAATGGGACTTTGTGTCCCTATTTGATTGGGGTTTTTCCGACCAAGGGGGATTTTCAGGTTTTTCGGGGGGTTTCGGGCATTTTTTCCCCCCCAAAAAACCCCCCAAACCCCCCTTCAATTTTCTTGATATTGTCATTCCCGAGTTTGGGAAAGTGAATTTTTTAAATTATTTTTTTTAATTCACCCTTTCGAACTGTTTTCCGCCTTTTTAAAGGCGATTTTTTTCGCCCCTTCCTCGCATGTTCCGATCCTGTTTACTTCGCCCTCGGACGGAGGATTTTTGACCCAAAAAAGTGAACGCCTTTATAAAGGGGATTTTTGCTTCTAATCCGCATGACTTTGGAATGATTTTCGCCGCTCCAACCTGTCTCGCATCGGAACAAAATTCTCGGCGCAGTCCCGCATGGGCCTAAGTCCCCCACTGCACCCCCACAACGGGGCAGGCGGGGTTTTACCCCCATGTATGAGTGACTTCCTGGACCGAAGCATAGGCGCAGCGCCGCAGCGCCCATGCCCCCCGACTTCGCCTAAACGTGGCGAGGCGCGGGGGACTTTACATGTATGTATGAGCCCCCGCCCCGGGGCGGGCATAAAATCAGGCGCAGATTCCGCCCCGGAAAAATGGCGGAAAACCGGGCCCCGCCCGGGCGGGGGTTCCCCTTGGGGGGAAATTTTTGTCTTTTTTTGTATTTCCCTATAGGTAGGGACTAGGTCCCCTAATAAGTTGATGGTGTTTTATAGGCTCCTGTAGGGAGATATTAGGGCCCTGGGGAAGAGATAGCCTCTCTGTAGTTAACATATGCCCCCTTTTAGGTAAATTATATGCCCCTTGTTGGCAGAATTTTTGTCCCGTGGATTATATATGCCCTG